>JAOUQV010312556.1:0-13294 GCA_028565295.1 Aspidoras spilotus
CTACAGGGTAGAACTAGAAGGTGACACAGACATGAGGGAGCCCTGGGACATAAAGCAGCTGGCCACTCCACTGTCAGTGGAGTGAACTGAGTGAACTCGTGAGAGTGGCGGGGCGACAGCATCCATACATCCCAGGATGCCCTTCCTGAAGCAACCCTCGCCATTTACCCGGGCTTGGGACCGGCGCTAGCTTGTGCTCTCTAATGGCTGGTTTTCTCTCAGGCTTCATTAGAGTTATGAAAATAATGTGTGATCCTTATTTTTTTATACATTGTAAAAACAATAGTAGCATGCTGAATATGTTGCTTAGTGTATATTTAACACAAAAATGCACAGTTTTGCACTTATTCTGTATTAGTGTTATGAAAAACAATGTTTGATTCGAGGTGAAAACAATATTATCATTAAATAAATTAAAATAAATTAAATGTATTCAATGCCTAACACAAAAATAAACAGTACTGCACTTATTCTGAATGCTTTAAAAAAGGTCATGTACATCTGTTAATATGAATGTTTAGCTCGCTATACAGTTGTGTTTATTTAGACTTTTCTTTTTCCCCTTCTTAGCAGACATACAACATCCTTATCCATCCATGTCTGAAAAGGGTACAGGCAGAATCATAAGCTTATTACGCCCACCCCCACAAATAAATTTATATTGAAACAAAAAAAATCATATAATAATAAAATTGAACAAAATACAATTTAGAATAATCTTTAATAATAGAATATGAACTATTCTACTATCCATTTAATTTAATAATACATAAATTTAGTCATAGCATATTCACTAATAGTATCGAATAGAGATTGCAGTGTATTGGTTAAGTACTTGATTATTAAATTATTCTTATACAATTTACCTACATTTATATACATTTAGAAATGGATACAGTTTCAGTATAATTATACCGATTTAGAAAAGTCAATAAACATCTGATTTTATTCATAGATTTAGAGTAACATTATGTCTCGAGATTTAACCAGGGTTTTTTGTGCAATCAATGCATGCCATTAGCTACAACACTAGTGATATTAGAGTGCTGGTGATGTATTCATATTTAGCAATATAGAAAAAAAGTGAAGAATCACTTTGATTATATATAAAAAACAGACAAATAGTGGGTATTAAATTTAAAATTCTATATCCTAAAAGAGGGTTTCATCACATCTTTTTATTTTATTCAATTGATTGATTTTTATTTTAAAAGTATTTTTGGCCTGCATCTGTCATTTTTAATGATGCATTAATGTTTATTCACTATAGTAAGTGCCTGTGTACAGAAAAACTAAAAATGTGTTTATTCAGTTGTTCTACTTGTTGCAATGAATGGCGATGAGCTAAATCACAGCCATTTGACAGGTTATATAAATGGGTAAAATATGGGCTACATCTCACGTTTCTCGCAGATTCATCACTTGTTACTTTTTTAATCAGTAGGATGTCATTAATCAGCCAGAAGATGCTCCCCATGATTACTTTATGTCACCTCACACATTATAATATGTATTAAATAAATTCCAAAAAAGTTGGGACAAATAAAAATTGAATGCAATATTTTACAAATGTCAAATAATTATCCACAAAATAATTCACGAAAGACTATACACAACATGTGAATTGTTGATATTGAGACATTTTTTAATTAAATGCTAAATATTGGCTCATTTGAAATTTCGTGACAGCAACACGTCTAAAAAACGTTGAGACAGGGAAATAAGACGCTCGAAAAGTTAAAGGTATAAAAAACCAATTGGAAATAGGTAATTAACATAATGGGTATAAAAAGAGCATCTTGGAGTGACAGCGGCTCACAAAAGTAAAGATGTGATAAGGATCACCAACATATCATCATCTACAGTGCATAATAACCTCAAAAGATTTAAAAAATCTGGAATCATCTCTGTGTAAAAGGGTCAAGGTTGGAAAACCATACTGGGTGCCCGTGATCTTAGACGGCACTGCATCACATACAGCATGCTTCTGTATTGGAAAGCACAAATTTGGCTCAGAAATATTTCCTGAGAACATTATCTGTGAACACATTTAACTGTGCCATCCACCGTTGTCAGATAAAACTCTATAGTTCAAAAAATAATCTGTATCTAAACAAACTCTAAAGCTCAGACATCTGACTCAGACATAATTTTTTTCTGATTGAGACTAAGATCACAATTAATTGCAGTAACTACAATGTTATTTCATATTCATAAAGTCTGACCTATAATCCATTTTATAGCTCTACACATGTGAAAACTAAGACAAGCAAAAAGCTAGCAATTAACTATCAAATTATGGATTAAACTACCGCCCTAAACTAGCAACAACCAGCTACCAGTATAAGGTGGTAGCTGTTTTCTCTGGGACAAGGCTAATTTAATGAATGTAGCAAAGTGGAAAACTGTTCTGTGGACAGACAAATCAAAGCAAGTTCTTTATGGAAATCAGGGACGCCATTTCAATCGGTCTAAAGAGGAAAAGGATGACCCAAGTTGTTATCAATGCTTAGTTCAGAAGCCTGCATATTTGATGGTATAGGGGTGCATTAGTGTGTATGGCATGGACAGCTCACACATCTGAAAGGACACCATCAATGCTGAAAGGTATATCTAGGTTCTAGAGCAACATATTCTCCCATCAAAACAATGTCTCTTTCAGAAAAGACCTGGCATTTTCCAACATGACAATGCCAAACCACATACTGCATAAATTGCATGGCTGCTTAGAAGTCGGGTCCGGGTACGAAACTGGCCAGCCTGCAGTCCAGATAGAAAACATTTGGCGCATCATACAATGGAAGCTATGACAAAAAAGACAGTTGGGAAACTAGAATCCTACATTATATAAGAATGGGTTAACATTCCTATCCCTCGACTTGAGCAACATGTCTCCTCAGTCCCCAGATTTTACAGACTGTTGTAAAAAGAAAAGGAGATGTCTCACAGTGTTAAGAATGGCCTTGTCCCTTTTTTTTTTAAGATGTGTTGTTGTCACAAAATTTTGAATCAACTAATTTTTCTCTTTAAATTTCAGTTTAAACATTTGATATGTCATCTATGTTGTATTCTGAATAAAATAGGGATTTTAAAACTTCCACATCATTGCATTCTGTTTTTATTTAAAATTTGTACTTTGTCACAATTATTTTTGGAATTGTTTTTGTAACATTATAAAGAATAATGTTTTATAATAATTATTATAAGAATAATTTTTTTCTGATTGAGACTAAGATCACAATTAAGTGCAGTAACTACAATGTTATTTCATATTCATAAAGTCTGACCTATAATCCATTTTATAGCTCTACACATGTGAAAACTAAGACAAGCAAAAAGCTAGCAATTAACTATCAAATTATGGATTAAACTACCGCCCTAAACTAGCAACAACCAGCTACCAGTATAAGGTGGTAGCTGTTTTCTTCAGCAACAGTGCTTAAGAACTGTGGCATGTGTAAGATTCTAAATTTCGCTAAGACTAGGAAGAGGAGAATAGTTAAAGATGAGATCCAGGGGGTACAACAGAACAGAGGGCTTGCTGAAAAATCTCGGTTTACCAATACTCTAGTGCCCATAACCCACCAGATCTGCATCTTTACTTAAGAGGAGCTAACACTATGAGCAGAACGTTCTGAACAAATGTGTCTTGAGTCTAGACTTAAACATTGAGACTATGTCTGTTATTGAAAGAGCTAGTACTATTTAGACAAATTTCAAATTAACACTTTTGTGCCTTGATCAAAATGTTTTCTTTTTGTGTAAAAAAGAAAGAAAAAAATGGAAATATTACCAAATTAAATGATCATATTTACCCAGCTGGCCAACCAGCATGGGATGACCATGTTACTGAAATGAATGAACTGACCTGTTTGATTTAATTTGTACAGTACTATGAAGTTGTTCACCAAAGCCCATATTAAAGCGTTTAGAAATATTGGAAATTTATCTTGGTTCAAATCACCTTAGAACAGATACAAACAAACATAAATACAGAAAAAAGTTTCTCATTTTGAAAAGAACAAAGCTTTGTTCTACGTTCCCTCTTGAATGCCCAGATTTAGCATGTGGATTAGATAAATTCCATAATTTGTACGTTTTAACACACACAGTAAGATATACAAAACCAATGCAGTTTGTAAGAATGTTATTTGTACATATTGAATTATTAAAGTTTTACAGAACACAAACACATTTTAATTTTCCTTAAGAGTCTTACATTCTTATACAGTATAAAAGGTTTGATTTGCATGCCAAGCTTTATCCAGCCGACCAGTCAGCCTTTCTGGATGACTAGACATACAGTACTAGCACACTAGCATAAAATACGATTTTTGATTTTGTAGTAACATTGGATTTTAGTTCAGTCACTCTTTATGAAGCATTAAAAGATCTTGGGGTAATTATTGACTCCAATCTCTCTTTTGAAGCTCATTTAAACAACATTTATTTGTATTTCTTGCATATGACTGGTTAGAATCTGTTGTTTTTGAATGGTTCATTTGGTATATTTATGTTATGTCATTATCCATTTGAGTGTGTATGTGTGTAATTGTGTAAGTGTGTACTAATGCTTAAAGTAAACAGCGTGCACCTACTTGCTGCCTGTGAGGATGATGAAAGTCTCACAGTCTCACTCTGGGAACAACTCTTAAGAAAACCTTGAGTGTGATGATTGTGTGGTGTTACAGCAGACCTGCAGAATGTGTACAAAATATCAAAGCCTAAACAACAAAGGGACAGATAATAATGATTTGGTTAATATATTTTACACATATAAAGCTGAATAGTAATAAATTATTAACTTTGATTACAATATCTCTCCTTTTTGTGCAGAGTGCAAACTAATGCTACATAATTTATTAAAATCCCAAACCCAGTAAATCAAACGAAGTCACACAAAATCCCAAAAAGGTCACAAATGCCAAAGCAAATAAATGAGTTTTTACAATTTAGCATTTATTATTATTTACAAATGATGGCAGATGTTGTAACTGACTTTTTTTTAATCACCAGTATCTCTCAACTGCACTTAGGTCAAATGGTGTGCTATTGTCATTATAAATTATCCACCTGGGAATAATTAATCTTATCAGAGCTTTTGTTTCAGCTACTGAATCTTGTTGTGTTGTTGGAAATGCTAAAACCCATTTAGAAACATGTCTACAGTCATTAGACATTATTTATTTTGCTTGCTATGTTTTAATTAAATGAAATCCATCTGTAAGTGTTCTACTGGTATGGTTGGCGTCGCATGTGCTGATTGCTTAATTTTTATGCTGTGACATACATTATTTTGTAGGCTAACAAGACACTACATAAAAATGTAACAAATACAATAAGTGCAATATCTAATCTGAAAAACACATTCAGACAATAAAACTAGTTAGTAAACAGATAGTAAACTGAGAAACAATTGCAGATTCTGAAAACCAAATTTAAGCTTTCTCAAATCTAAAAGGACTGGACAGTAAAAAGTAAAAAATAATTCTTTAGTCAATTTAAGTGATCAACAATAAAAATTAAAAATAGGTGTTGATTGGTGACAGCAAACTGAATTTGAAAGAAGCTGCTCTATTTAACTAAATGGCTGTCAGATATTTGCTACTGTGAATGTTATGTTTTTCAGGTTGTTAAGTTATTTCAGTGAAATTACAAAAAGTTAAATAGAATGAAACCAGACATGATCATGTTATGAATGATTTGTGTAATGTTTAGAAGCAACACGTTAGCTACAATATGTTAATTGTGATGTATTCTCTGGTATTGTGAACCACACTTAAGTTTTATGCGAACTGTGATCTACACACTGATACCTTGGCAAACCTTTGCAAGTAGTAACATAATTTGAATCCATCAAAGGTGTGTTAGAATATATGTGTGTTAGAATTAATTATTAAGATGTGATGTTTTGCCTTTGTATATTGCAGTTACAACAGTATATATAGAGCAACTTCTTCAATTAAGTTCAAGAAAGTGACCTTGTATTGGAGGATTTTTTTATTTGCTTGCTGTCTGTCTATCTTCACATAGGGGTTGTGAAAATAGAACAGCAACTCTTATTATTCGAAGCAAAGGTGATAATTTAGTTAGAACTTCAGGGCTTTTACATTACAGCCGTATATATTTTATTACTTAAAAATTGTTTTGTATTACCAGAAATAATCCAGCCTCTCATAAAAATGATCAATTCCTCACTTGCCATGTCCCTAGTTTATTTAAATTAGCTGTTATCAAACCTTTGATTAAAAAAACCTAATCTAGACCCCTGCCAGCTGTCAAATTATAGACCAATATCTAACCTCCCCTCCTCTCCAATATTCTAGAAAAGAATGTTCATACCTGAATAAAAATAATATTTTTGAAAATTATCAGTACTTTTGTCGTCAGCATATTTACATGCTTCAATCAGGGCCATAAGTTTGGCTGTTTCTGCAGGCCAATGTTAAAATAATTTACCTTTAGTGTAACCTACATTTCTTTTAGTGGTTTTAGGATCTCATTAGTCAGACCCATCCTCAAACAGATTTTTGTCTAAGTTCTCAAGTGGTTCATCCTTTGGGTCCAGCGTATGAGTAAAAAGTTTATTTGTTAGGGAAAAACAGTCATGTGGTTCGCCATTATCCTATTTATGAAGTATTGGTTTCAGGGTTAAGCAAAGTATATCTCTTTATTGTGATATTTGGCATGTCAAGCAAAACTGTGCTATACACTAAACCACCTTTGCGTTAACAAATATGATGGCTTTTTGTCCAGCAGAAGCAGGGAGACAGCATACAGGACCGCTACTGCAGTATATGATCCATATCATGGAGCTGGATGTCCAGACTGGACTTGCCTAGGAGCATTTTCTTGCAAAGTACACTGTGATTGTTTTGTCAAGAGTATGCTACGCCAGCACTTGTAGATTCAGGAATGTTACATAATTTTAAGTGACTGACAATGCAGCACAATGACTGCCCAGAGACCAGTAATAATGCAGCAGTGTGAGCCTATACTTTACTCATATTTATGATCATATTCAAGTTTATACCCATAATAGACTCTGCTATCTTTATGTACATCATCTGTAGCCATAAAATTGGTAGTCAACATTTTTAGATTGACATATACTTTAGCTGTGTTAACTATGGTCCTTCTTAACTTTGTCAGCTTATCTTCAAACAGGGTCCAACACAGGCTCTGAATTCATCCTACATTGGCTCCAGTTAGAGCCCCTTGGTTGTGGACACTACAGTATTTTTTAAATTTGCACATTAAATCATGTTCCAGCAGACTGACTGGACCAGTTTTAAACAATAAATAATTTGTGTGGGATAATTTGTCTCCTTTCTAGACGGCATTGCAAATTCTGAATCTATGGTTCATGTATCTTTAGACCTGTGATGCCCATGGTGACTAGGAACTTATTTACACTTATTTAGATACAGAAACATCTAAAGCCCCTTTTTGTATAGTTGAATGGTCTGTGCCAATATACGGTAAAAACATTAATCTTTTTTTCTATATTTTTCCTGGTTTGAATCTACTGTTTCTAATCGGTTTATTTCCATCTGCATCTTTGGTATGTTTGTTATGTTATGTCATTTAAATCAGTATGACTTAAGTGTGTAAGTATGTGTGCTAATGCTTGACGAAGACAGCATCTACCTGCTTGCTTTCTGTAAAAAGAATGAAAGACACACTTTTGTAAGAACATCTCATAACACCTTGAGTGTGATGAGTATGTGGTGTTAAAGCAGATCTGCAGAATATTTACAAAATATCAAAGACTAAATGACAAACGGACACATAATAATGCTTTGGTTATTATATTAAACACATATAAAGCTGAATAGTAATAAATTATTAATTTCCATTACACTACTTAGCAGAATTTATTAACTCATACCACAGTTCTAAAATTACTCCTTTAAAATGATCATGCATTTCTTTCTCTTTCTCTTTTTTGCCAATACTCATAATTTGTTTTTAGAAAAAAAAGCTCTAGATCATTCACATACCTTCCCACACATCTAATAAGTTCCACTTTACTTGACCCATATGTAAACAACTTTCTGTAAAGTTTTGAGTGGAGTGCATATGTACTTACTGACCTTTGTGAGCATTCTTTCTGCAACTCTTTATTCTGAATCTGTAGCTTGTTTAATTGTTAATTGTCACCAGTGTTTTTCTGCTTTCTGAATGGTAGATCTATCCAGAAATGAAAGTGCTGACCAATATTTTTTTCAAACTCTCTTAACAGTATGACATTGTTGTTTTCCATTCTACTGCTAGATGTCGTTGGAAAAAACACACTTGCCCATCCTCCAGATCCTCAGTCCATCCTTAGTCTATTAAGGTTATCTATAATAATAATAATAATAATAATAATAATAATAATAATATAGCCATCACACACAAACCTCAGCAAAAACTAAATTCATTTAAGATTTTGTTTACAAAAATATATTGCGAAACCAGGAAAAATAAGGCTATAGACTCTATCGCATTAATTATCATTTACAAGCCCCCAGGGCCATATTTGGAATTCCTATATGAATTTGCAGATTTTATCTCTAAGGAGTAAGGAGAAAAAACTAGAACCTTGGTATAATGATTTCACACAAACCCTAAAAAAGACCACCAGGAGACTAGAGCGTAAATGGTGTCAAACAGCATGGAAGAAGATTCTTGTAAACTGTAGAAGCAAAATATTTTTCCTCACTAATAGAATAAACAAAAATAATCCTCACGTTTTATTTAAGAACGTAGCAAAACTAACCATCCATAAGGTTGTAGTTGCGATGACTTTTTGATTTTTTTCAGTGATAAAGTTGAAAATATAAGGCACAAAATCAATACTGTAAATCTTAACCCGAGTAATCCAAGTCAAATAGACGTCAATATATTTACCTTAGACCAGAGATTATCATACTTTAACTTTTAGTTAATTTCACTAGTTCCATCATCATAATATACATCTATATTAGATCCTATACCCACAACGTTACTCAAAAGTGTACTGCCGGAAATAATCCAACCTCTCATAAAAATTATTAATTGCTTAGTACTGGCTATGTCCCTAAATCATTTGAATTAGCAGTTATCAAACCTTCGATTAAAAACCTAATCTTGACCCCTGCCAACTGTCACATTATAGACCAATGAGATTGTATCACAGCAGTTATGTTTACACCTGAATACAAATAATATTTTTGAAAATTGTCAGTCAGGATTTAGGCCCCGTCATAGCACAGAGACAGGGCTGGTTAAAGTTGTAAATGATTTGTTACTGGCATCTGATCAGGGATATGTTTCCTTGCTTATATTGCTTGATCTAAGTGCAGCTTTTGACACCATCGATCATACTATTCTTATTCATAGGCTAGAAAATAATGTTGGAATTAAAGGAACAGCCCTGTCATGGTTCAGGTCTTATTTGGCTTACCTATAAGTTCATAGATATAAATGACCAATATTCTATGAGCAGTAGGGTAAAGTTTTATGTCCCACAAGGTTCTGGCTTAGGCCCATTACTATTTTCTATATATATGCTACCTCTGGGTAATACTATTCGCAAGGATGATAGCAACTTTCACTGTTATGCTGATGATACGCAGTTATATGTGTCAGCCAATCCTGACGATAGACACCAATTTAATGTCTACACGTCCATGTGTTTGTTACCTTTAGGATATATTACTGTAATGCCCTGTTGTTTGGTTGTTCCAGTAGGTGCATAAACAAACTACATTTAGTCCAGAATGCAGCGGCCAGAATCCTTAATAGAACCTGGAAATATAAGCACATCACCCCTGTTTTATCCACACTGCACTGGCTACCGCTCAAATTTTGTATTGTTTATAAAATACTTTTGTTTTCTTACAAAGACTTAACAGTCTTGCGCCACAGTGTCTTAGTGAACTTCTAGTTTCAATTCAATTCGATCAAAAGTTGCAGGCTATTTGCTGATACCTCGTATTATGAGGGTTACAGCAGGGGCAGATCATTCTTTTATCGAGCCCCACATCTATGGAATAGTCTTCCAGTGAGCGTTCGGGAGTCAAACACAATCTCAGTCTGCAAGTCTAGGCTAAAATCTTATTTATTTAGTCAATCATATCCTTCATAGCCCCCTATGTTTAAATGTTTGGATGCTGTTGCCTGGCCAATCTCAGGAGATCACTCAGGTTTGTTTACAGTGGAGTGCCTGGCTGCTTTATGTTCCAGGGCTCCCTCATGTCTGTGTCACCTTCTGGTTTTAACCTGTAATTATGCTGCCATAGCGCTAGTCTGCCGGAGTATCTGTTTTCTCTCTGTACAACTTGTGTTTGAATTGTCCATTAGATAGTTGATTGTGTCTAACTCTCTTTATTTTCTCTCCCTTTCTTATTTTCTCCCTTTACTCTTTTCTATCCTCTCTTTTTTCTCCGCTCTTTCGGATGAGCTAAACCGAATATGGCAGATGAACCCGGATTCCCTTCGACTGCCCATTTAATTTATTATGCTAAATGTTATCTATTACTGTTAATGATGGAATCATGTATATGGTATACATGTATATTAATGTTATATATTTTTATTAGTTATAGAATTATGTATTAGATGTTTACAGATTATATTATATCAAGGTTTCTTCCTTACTCAGGGATTTTCCCCTTGCCACCGCCACCACCGGCTTGCTCATCTGGGATAAAACATTTATAAATAAAATTGAATTGAATTAAATGAAAAGTCCTATTTTCTTCTTACCTTTGGAATTTGGATGGTTCGTAGTAATTGTTTATGCTTGTCAGGTCTCTATTATTCGATCATCTTCATATCATGTGATACCCTACTGACTGATCAGTGGGAGCTAAGTATATATTTCCATAAATTAACATAATTTTCAGAAGGTGTTGTTTTTTTACTTGACCAATATTTAAAAAACCTATATTAATTTCTGCTATTCGTTTCTTTTAGTTTCTTTCCGGTCTATTCTGCAACACTTTCTTTCCTATCTTTTGCAAACTTTTATCAATTTCTGCCCCTCATTATATTACCTATAATTTTATTAACCTTAAAGAAAACATTCTAGTTTACAATGGTGGCCTGGCGTACACAAAAAAACTGTTGAATACCATGCTCTTCCTGTTTTTTTTTTACATTTTCTCCCTTTCTCCCCTTCTCCCAAATTTTGACCTGCTTTATACATAGACAGAAGCAACAGCATAGTTTTAATTACATCTGGGTTAAGTGTTCCCTCTACTGGCCATGGTTTATCAACGTCAGGCCAGTGCTTATGTCATTGTTCCAAAATCCTTGCAATGTCATTCATTAAAGAGTTATTTTTCTGTCCCAAGTTAACAGAAGTAATTACTTTTGACATTTATTAAGACCTATTAACTTTATATATACTTATCCCTTATTAAGTCCAATGACAATATTTAGAATAGTTATCCTTGTCTTTTCCTTCTTGTATCTTAGAAACATTATTTTACCTTAATCAGTAACCCTAACCCTAAAGTGTTGCTTGAAAGTTTGTGAAACCTTATAAATTTTATATATTTCTGTATATACTTGACTTAAACTTTACCAGATTTTCAAGTATTTATTAAGGGAAATAATCCAATATTAGATATTTAATCAAAGAAAATAAAAATAATCCTAGATTTCTATTTAATACTGTAGCTAAGCTAACTAGCAAAGAGACCAAATCAGGAACATGCACATCATCATCATACAGTAATAATGAATTTATGAGTTTATTTAATGAAAAAGGCCATTTCCCAGAGTTGAAGCTGTTCTGTATGCAGGAATTGGCTAAAATTGGGAATTCATCAGTACTGAGTTAAGAGTTACCCGAAATGTTTACCTGCTGTTATTTATATTTAAAAAATATAGTATAGTATTATATTTTTGTCTCATTTGCTCCAAGTTGTATTTATTTAATTCTAGGACTGTCTAAATCTGATGATATTTTAGTTTTACATGTATATATAAAATGCTAGTCATAAAATTAGAAAATCATGAAAAAAACTAAATAACAAATGGGAACAAAGAAAGAACTGAAGAGGAGTATAAAGAGATGAAGCGTAGGACAAAGAGAGAGTTAACAAAGTCCAAGCAGAAAGCCTATGATATGTTGTACGAGATGTTAGACAGTAAGGAGTAAGAAGAGAATGAGTTGTATCGCCTTGCAAATCAGAGAGAGAGTGGGAAAGGATGTGCAACATGTCAGGGTGATCAAGGATAAAAAATTAATTTGTACTGACAGGTGAGGAGAGGTTGAGGGAAAAATGGAAGGAGTATTTTGAGGAGCTGATGAATGAAGAAAATGACAGGGAAAGAAGAGTAGAGTAATTAATGTACCCCTACATAATGTATATTTGAAAACTGAAGGGTTTTCTTTTCCCATAAATGTGGCTGTTTCTCCAGCTTTGCCAGTCAGTGGTTTATCCTTCATTCTGGGAAATGATATAGCTGGTAACCAAGTCTCTTTTTTTTCAACCTGAGGTGGTTTCTGAGCCTGTAACAACGAGTCCTGATGTTGCTGAATTTCTTTCAGTGTTCCCTGCCTGTGTTTCAACCCGTGCCCAGAAGTTGGGGGACATGGTGGATTTGTCTGATTCTTTTATTTGGAATGAGGAACATTTGGTGGACAAAGTTCCCAAAACTGACAAGCATGTATCGCCTAAAGGCGATGTTTGTTGTAGTTCAGAGGAATGTGTGAAGCTACTTAAATCCCAGTCCAATTTGGCGAAAGCTCAAAAGTCTAATTTGGTGAATTATCCAGCTGCATATTTCCTTGAAAATGAAGCGTTAATGAGAAAATGGTTTCCAAGTTCTACTGGTGGGTACATGGAAACATTCCAGGTTGTGGTCCCTTTCTCTTTTAGAAACCATGTTTTACATCTGGCTCATGACCATCCCTGCTCTGGACATGCAAAGGTTTGAAAAACATACCAGCGTGCACTATATTTTGTTTGACCTGGCATGAAGGGTGATGTAGTCCGCTGTTGCTGGAGATGTCATACTTGGGGAAATTGCCCATATTGTTTCAGGGACACAATAAAGATGTTTTACATTAAAGAGATTTTCAGACGTCCCATCCCGCACCACGTTAATTAAGCATGACATTAATGTGGGTGACCATAAACCAGCCATTAGAGTGCACAAGGGCAGGAAAGAGTCAGGAAGGGCATCCGGCGTAAAACATTTGCCAAAAATTAAAATGCGTGTTACTGATTGCTACATCATACCGGATCGGTCGCGGCCCGGGTTAACAACGACCGCCACCAGTGCTGGCGGCAAGCAGGGTACTGGTGGAAAT
>JAOUQV010312649.1:0-13282 GCA_028565295.1 Aspidoras spilotus
CCAGATGTGTAAGCTGCCCATGCCACATGCACTAATGCAACCCCATACCATCAGAGATGCAGGCTTCTGAACTGAGCTTTGAAAACATCCTGGGTTATCCTTCTTTAGTCTGAATAACACGGCATCTGATTTCCATAAAGAACTTCAAATTTTGATTCGTCTGACCACTGAACAGTTTTTTACTTTAAATGATCTTCTTCTTTAAATTATAAAGGTTTAGCTGGCAACGGTGGATGGCACGGTGAATTGTGTTCACAAATAATGTTCACTCAAAATATTCCTGAGCTCATTTTGTGATTTCCATTAAAGAAAGAAGCATGCCTATGTGATTCAGTGCTGTCTTAGGGCCCGAAAATCACGCCCTTGTCCCTTACTCACAGAGATTATTCCAGATTATCTAAATCTTTTGATGATATTATGCACTGTAGATGATGATATGTTCAAATTTTTACACTGTCAGACTCCTATCTGTTATTGCTTCACTATTTGTTGGCACAGAATTAGGGAGATTGGTGATCCTCCTTCGATGTTTATTTCTTATGCGCCTCTGATACTCGTCAAGGGATGTTGCCCTTGTAGTTGCAACTTTGGCCAGTTGCCTTCATCAGCAATGTCCTGCTGAGTCACATGAAAGCAGTTAAGAGTGGTAGAGTCTCTCAGAAGCAAAGATAGAGCAGTAGTTCACCAAGGTGCACAAGGGACAAGGCTGAAGGTTAATACAGGATATTTGTGATTTTCCAACTCTCAGGTGACACTGGATTAAAATCTTTGTAGGGTTCAGGAACACATCCATAAATCATTGTGTGTAAACACAGTTCTCAGTGCAATTCACAATTTCATGTTAAATCTGTAGCTTGCAAAGAAGAAGCCATATTTCAACATGATCTAGAAATGATATATAAAAAGAGGGGACCATTCAAAAGTTAGTAACTGAGAGGCTTACATGTCTGAAAAGGCACTATACGTGTTGAATTGTACACTCACTGACCACTTTATTAAAAACACCTTGCTATCTACTCCCAGTAGATCAAGAGTTTCTGAAATACTCAGACCACACTGTCTGGTACTAAAAACCATCCCATGTTCAAAGTCACTTAAATCAACTTTCTTCCCCATTCTGATGATTGGTTTGTATTTCAGTAGGTTATCTTATCCACTTCTACATGTCTAAATACATTGAGTTGTGGCCATGTGATTGGCTGATTAACAATCAATGAAACAGGTGCAATTAATAAAGTGACCAGTAAGAGTGTAAAGAACACTTTAGAATTTGGAAATAATTGGGGGACAGTAATAGCTCAGTGGTTACGATGTTAGAGATTATGAATTCAAATCCCACCACTACCAGTCTGGGTCCTTGTGCAAAAGCCCTGCTAGGTGTTATGGAAATATAAATATAAATCTCTATCTCTGTATAAGAGCACCTTCTAAATGCCATGAATGTAAATGTCTGACAAATGGTTTATTTTTGGAGGGGGGGTGGGGTGCTGTTATTATATACATGGCCACACCCCTACATGTGGTCACTGTCAAAAACAACAACCAAGGCATACCACATGGCTGGTGGTCAATGTGATACAGAATACACAGCAAAAACAAATGGACACCATTAGTGCATCAGCATTCTCATGCACTCCCTTACTGACGATACTGACGCATCAGATCGTGACGTCGTCATCTAGGACCTCAGATATATCTTTTTCGTTATTACTGTGTGTGCGCGCACATCACGTACACAGGGCGAGTCGTTAAAGCAAGTCACGTTCAGAATGTCTGTACGGGACTCGGACGGTGCTTTATCTGGGAAAGTGGCGCGAGATGAGCCAAAATTGATCACTTAAGCTAATGAACATCGGGAAGTGTTTTGGTCCACAATAACAGCTCAGCCCTAATTTCAGGAAAGCGCACCAGTGTGTGTGTGTGGCACACCAAGAGGGGCTGTCCAAAACATAAAGTGAGCTCACGTTTTAGAAAATCGTCTCACACACCCCCACACACACAGCGACGGCAGCAAGTTGCGAGCGCGCCCTTGCACGGACGCAGTATGCGCTAGGCGCGAGCGTTTACACACTGTTATGCATGGGGCGAAGATGATGGCGCGCGCTTGGATCCTGTTCGCGGTTGCACTTTTGTCTACGATGCAAAAAGGTAAGAAAGTTCATTTGGTTGTGTTTTATATATACATTAACTCAATGTAGCTATTAGTGGGGCGGCACGGTGGCGCAGAGGGTAGTGCCTCAATCTAACTGAAATTTCTATAGCACTTTATACAATGGAACGTTGTCACAGAGCAGCTTTGCAGAAATGATATACAGCATGTAAATATGAAATCTAATGAATAAGCTGGACTGCGACAGTGGCAAGGAAAAACTCCCTGAGATAATAAGAGGAAGAAACCTTGAGAGGAACCAGACTCAGAAGGGAAAATCATCATCATTTGGGTGACCACCATGGACTGTGTACAATTGACAATCAGGGTGGTTCGGGCAGAGGTTCGGAGATGAGGTCAGGATCAGCACTTTATCAGTGAAAAGAGCAGAACGACCTCAGCAGAAAGAGCTGAATATAAGAGAAATAAATGATTAGACATGATCATAATAAGGGAGTAATTTAAGAACTGTGTTAGATTACAAATTCCACTAAGACTAACAAGAATCGAATAGTTACAACTGAGATCCAAAGGGGACCACAGGAACAACAGAGCTTCCTGAGACATCAGGAAATCCAATCAGCTTAGTTTACCCACACTCTAGTGCCCAATAACTCTTCAGATCAGAAACTTTACAGCACATATTAGCTGCACATCAAGAAGTACCCTGGTGTGATCCCAGGTGGGATGATGCGTGGGTTGTATCCAGGTGCTTCTGTTTCTTTCTGCATTCCAAAGACATGCATGGGTAATTGTTTTCTCTAAAGTGGCCCTTAGTGTGTGAATGAGTGTTTGACTCTGTGTTTGTGCCCTTCGATTGACTGGCACCCTTTCTAGGGTTGTTCCTGTCCTTGTGCTTATAGTTGTCTGGCCCAAAGCTCTGTTTGTATTAAGTGGAAGAATATGAATGAATGAATGAATGAATCTATTAGTTATCCTCTGTATATTTAAAAAACAGTACCAATGTGTAGACTACCTACATTTCCTCGAGGCATTTTTTTATGAAACACCTTTCTTGACGTCAGCATGACTTTGTCATGTGACTAGATTGTTAGTCACAATTTAGTTTTACTGAGTGTGTATTGGAGAATCTGTTGCAGTTCTTCTGGAGACTGCAGACTGTCACACTTGCTGCTTGTTTTGCTGTAGCATCCTTCATGCTTTTTATCTTAAGATAGGCTCTGGTGTGTAATATATCATGTTTTCTATAAAGCAAACAATAAGGTGGATTATACTTTTGCACAAGACTGTATATAAATCTTGCATAATCCAAATCTGCACATCATTAGGAATAGTATATTAATCATAATCAATAACGTACTAACAATAAATGTTAATAAATAAACTGGATCTGTTCCGTTAACTGATGCTCATCCCCAGTGTATGTTAGTATTTTATAAATAATTAATAAGCTTGTAATTAGAGACTCGGGAGGTATTAAATTATTCAATTAGGCGAACGCACCGCATATACGAGCAATGGGAGAACTTGGGGTTCCTTATAACCGTATAACAATATATTAATAAACACTCACCGACCACTTAGTTGTACAAACAATTTAAAAAAACACTGGTGCAGCTTTATTAACTAAGGGAGTTTTTCCTAGCCATTGTCTCCGTCCAGCTTGTTCAGTACGGATGAATCTTATATAACCTCTTATACGAGTCAGCCGTGGCTTAATGGATAGGGTAAAGGGCTGGGGACCAAAAGATCGCTGGTTACAAACCCCACTCTAGGCAAGTCATGGCTGAAGAGTTGTTGAGCAAGGCACCCAATCCCCAACTGCTGGCCGTGTGCCCCAGTAGAGTGCAGCACACTGCTGCAGGTGTTCAGCCCTGGATGTGTTAAATACAGAGAAAGAATTTGCCTACGGGGATCAATAAAGTATCAATTATTATTATTATGATTATATCCTGTATACCATTACTGTGAAGCTGTAAGAATTAAACACTGAATTGATTTAATTCATATGTAACATGCCAGGTGTTTCTAATCCAGCCATTGTTGTGTCTATTGATGGGGGGGGGGTATAAAAACCACAGAAACATTTGCCTGATATGGGGGGAAAAGTCAAGACTTGCTTACTCACCTGTAATTTAGTTAGTTTTCATTTGCATAAATGCTCTCTAAGACGTCTGCAAGGATTATATAAACTGACTGGCTTTAAGGAACAGATGTTGCATGGGGTAAACATTCTACACCGCCCCTTTTTGAACAGTTTTTTATATTTTAATAGAGTTAAATTGACAGATTGATGGGCGAATTTTATCATTCTTTCCTTGTCATTCCAAAGTGTAGGAAGAAGGAATTTTCCTGGACATCTGTGACACACCTCTGACAGATCACATTTTTAACACAATAATAAAAATAACTGATACTATATAGATCCCTGTAAAAAATATTTTTTCTGCATTTAACCCATCTACTGGGGGTGCACTTAGAACACCAGGAGCACTGTGTCTTTTGAAGCACACAGGGAGCAGTTGGGGTTGGGTGCCTTGTTCAACAGCACTTAAGCCATGACTTGCCTGGCAAGTGTGCAATACACTGGTAAGAAATACCTGGCAGGTGACACATGATCACTTATAAATTGCTCCAATTAGTCGATAGGTCACAGTAGGCACAGATAGCCTCTCCTTTAAGGTGTTGATCTGTCCACTGTACATCAGATATAAGCATTCACTAGCTGTGGGTAAACAAATAGACTTGAGTGACTTTGACCTGGACACATATGTAAAGCCTCGTGGTGTGGTGCTAGAGTTTCAGTAAGGTAATCCTGTACCACAGACAAGCAAGCTAAGCTAGAGGAGCAAGTGCAGCAGGCATGGGCTGACTTCGTTCACAACGTTATGGAATCTGTTCTCTGATGTCTGCATGCTGTATTTACTCAAAATTACGAACCAACAATTTATCAGCCAGGTATTCCTAATCCATCAGTGTACAACTCACTAAACACACTGGCCACTTTATTAGGTACCCCTTGTTGGTAAAAGGTTGGACCCCTTTTTACTTTCAGAACTGAATTAATTCCTCATGTCACACTTTTAACAGAGATGGTATTCTACATTCCTTGGTTTTCGACGAGTGGTTATTTGAGTTACTGTTACTTTTCTATCATCATTTCAAACCAGCCTCTCATACCAACAAGGCGTTTTTGTCCACATAACTGCCCCTGACTGGATATTTTCTCTTTTCCGGATCATTCTCTGTAAAACCTAGAGATGGTTGTGTGTACATGACTAAATGTATTGAGATGTGGCCATGTGATTAGGCTGATAAGATAATTGTGTTAACAAGCAACTGAACGTGTGTACCTAATAAAGTGGCCAGTGAGTGTACTTTGCATAGTTGGCCATATTGGATCCTATTTCTCTTTGGTTTGCTTTTCAAGGAAGCTGACATGACCGGTCTTTGCATTCAAGACATACTGTATGCTTCTAACAGTTATGCAAATTAGAGGGGTTTTCTGCCACAGGACATACTTTTTTTGTAATGTTAACCTGAGCTGTTGTTACGCAATCACGCTAGCTCTTCATCATCAAGGCTTTGCTAAGGACATTTGAATGTGCTCCAAAGTGTAGATGTGTAACCAGCTAGTGAAGAAATGCATGCAAAACATACTGTATTATTGTTATACTTACATACACTCACTGGCCACTGTATTAGGTACACCTTGCTAGTAAATGGTTGGACCCCTTTTTCATTCAGAACTGCCCTAATTCTTTGTATCATACTTCTACACTGACGATATTCTACATTCCGTGGTTGTAATATGCTTCACAGCAAGAAGGACCCGGGTTTGATCCCTTTTCTCCAGGTGCTCCAGTTTCCCCCCAGATTCCAAAAATATGAAATGTTAACTGTTGTTTGTAAAATGGGCCTTAGTTTGTAAATGTGTGTCTGTATCCTTCAATGCATTAACACAATTTCGAGGGTTGGTCCTGCTCTTGTGCCCAAATTTGCCAGGTGGGCACTGGCTGGTCGGGATTAAGCAGAAGAACATGAATAAATGTTTGTAACAAGTGGTTATTCGAGTTACTGTTGCCTTTCTATCATCTTGAACCAGTCTGCCTATTCTCCTCTGACCTCTCACTTCATTGGAGCATTTTCATCCCCACAGCTGTATATTTTCTTTTTTCTGACCATTCTTGTAAACCCTAGAGATGGTTGTGTGTAAAACATCCCACTAGATCAACAGTTTCTGAAATACTCAGACCAGCTCGTCTGGTACCAACAAACATGCCACATTCAAAGCAATGTAAATCACCTTTCCCCCCCCATTCGGAAGCTCGGTTAGTACTTTAGTAAGTTGTCTCGACTATCTCTACATGACTAAATGCATAAAATTTCTGTCATGTGATTGGCTGGCAATTGAATAGATGTGTACCTAATAGAGTGGGCAGTGAGTGTAGTATCCGAGTTATATCGTTATAGAATGTTCTGTAAACTCTTTTGTTTGTGGACATGATTTAACTGATAAAGGAGTCTTTAATTCATCCTTGTTGTTGTCTGATTTAACAAAAACATTCATTTGAATAATGCGTGCAATGTGAATAATGTCCTACAGGCTCGTTTAAGCCAGTCATCACTCCCGATGTTCCTGACCTGGTCATCCTAAAGGGCGGCCAACTCGAGCTGCGATGTGAAGACAACACAAGATTTGAAGCCAGGACCTTGCGGTGGCTCCGGGACAAAGGCAGGCGGATAGATGGGGAGCGAGCAGAAAATGGGGCCGCTGTCATCCAGCTGACCTCTGCCCAGCCGCAACACATGGGCCGCTACACATGCCAGATTCCTGAAACAGATGAAAAAAGCTCTATCTACATTTATGTGAAAGGTCTTGTTATACTTTTTTGTTTCTTCTACCTGATTCTGGGATTTAAGGCTTAATCTGACTTGTCAAAAATATTAAGTTGTTGATTTAAGATTGCACCTGAAAATGGGCTTAGTTTTCTTTCTCGATTGTGTTTAATTTAGTTTAATGTTAGCTTGAAGTATAGACTTATTATATTAAAAAAATTTCTGATAAGACATATTTATAACATTAGATCATAGTCAAAGATATATACAGTGATGCTTGAAAATGTATAAACCCTTATAAATGTTCTATATTTCTCTAATATGATAAAACATTATCCTAAAAATAGATAAAGAGAACCCAGTTAAACGAATATTATACTTGTTTATTTATTTATTGAGGAAAATTATCCAATATTACATATTTGTGTGTGGTAAAAGTAATTCACCTCAACATGCAGCAATAACTGTAACTAAGTGTTTACCTTGATTCTTCTTTAATCATTCTTTTTTATAACGACTTATTGTGTACTTATGTTCGATGTTTTGCTGCATAACTTACATTCTCTTGAGAGTCAGTTCATGGACAAGTGTCCTGATAGTTTTCTTTAGAATTCTCTCATATACAGTAATTTACAATTCATTGTTCCATCAATGATGCCAAGCCATCCTGGACCAGATGCAGCAAAACAGGCCTAAACCATGATACTACCACCAGCATGTTTTGCAGATGTGATAACGTTCTTATTCTGGAATCCAAATATAACACTTTTCATTTAAACCAAAAAGTTATATTTTGTTATTATCCATGCACAAAACATACTTCCAACAGTCTTTTGATTTGTCCACGTGATCTTTGCAATGTTCTTTTTAGAGAGCAGTGGCTTTTTTCTTATAATCTTGCCATGGTATTGTCGTTCAGTGTTCTTATGATGGTGGACTCATAAACATTACCATTAGCCAATGTGAGAGACACCGTAAGTTACTTAGAAGTTACCCTGGGGTCCTTTGTGACCTAGCCAGCTATTACTCCCCTTGCTCTTGGAGTGATATTTGTTGGTCCTGGGGAGGGTGACAATGGTCTTGAATTCTCTTGATTTGTACACAATCTGTCTGACTGAATTGGCGGAATCCAAACTCTTTAGAGTGGTTTTGTTAACTTTTCAGCTAATTTTCTGAGGTCCTCAGAAATTTCCTTTGGTCATACCCTGAGACAATGTGTTGTAAGCCCATTCACCTTATTGTCATCACAGTAATTGATACCTGACATTTCACCTTCATAATTACCTGATAATTCTACAGATCCACATATTTTACCACTCACAAATATGTAATATCAGATCATTTTCATCCATAAATAAATGACTGGGTTTAACTGGGTTCTTTTTATCTACTTTTAGGACTTCAGATGAAAATCTGATAAGCTTTTAGTTTATATTTATTCAAAATTATAGAAAACATTCAAGCACTGGAAATAGCTAATATCGTATTGTATACCTATATAATTGTAGATAAATGTATATTAAATAAATAATAATAAATAATATTAGATAAATAATATTGTAAATTTTAGTTTTTTTTATTCATTTCATCAGATAGGGTTTAATTCCATAGAGGACTCTTATATTGGTTTTTAGAAATGATTTATATCAATAAATGATAATGTGTTTACAATAGAACATAGACAACATATCAAATGTCGAAAGTGAGACATTTTGAAATTTCATGCCAAATATTGACTTACTTTAAATTTCGTGACAACAACACATCTCAAAAAAGTTTTGATAGGGCAATAAGAGGCAAAAAAAAACAAAACCAAAACCAGATTGCAACTCATTAGGTAAATATTTCCAGAGAATTTTATCTGTGAACACAATTCACCGTTTCCAGCTAAAACTCTATAGTTCAAGTCGTATCTAAACAAGATCCAGAAGCACAGATGTCTTCTCTGGGCCAAGGCTCATTTAAAATGGACTGTGGCAAAGTGAGAAACTGTTCTGTGGTCGGACGAACCAAAATTTGAAGTTCTTTATGAAATCAGGGATGCCGTGTCATTCAGACTAAAGAGGAGAAGGATGACTCAAGTTGTTATCAGTGTTCAGTTCAGAAGTCTGCATCTCTGATGGTATGGGGTTGCATTAGTGTGTGTGGAATGGGCAGCTTACACCTCAGTAAGGACACCATCAATGCTGAAGATATATTCAGGTTTTAGAGCAACATGTGTTCCTTTTCAGACAACGTCTCTTTCAGGGAAGACCTTGCATTTTCCATCATGACAATGCCAAAACACATACTGCATCAATTACAGCATCATGGAAGGGTCCGGGTACTGAACTTTTATCCATAGAAAACATTTGGTGCAGAATAAAACAGAAGATACGATAAAAAAGAACTAAGACATTTGAGCAACTAGAATCCTACATTAGACAAGAATGGATTAACATTCCTATCCCTTAACTTGAGTAACTTGTCTCCTCAGTCCCCAGACGTTTCAGACTGTTGTAAAGAGAAAATAGGATGTCTCACAGTGATAAACATGGCCTTGTCCTAACTTTTTTGAGATGTGTCGTCACAAAATTAAAAATCACCTAATTTTTCTCTTTAAATTAGACATTTTTTTAGTTTAGTTTAAACATTTGATATGTCATCTCTGTTCTATTCTGAACAAAATGTGGAATTTTTAAACTTTCACATCATTGAATTTCATTATTATTTATAATTTGTACTTAATCCCTTTTTTTTTTTAATCGGATTTGTATACGGTATGATTTCTAGACTAAAACATTCATACAAACACAAGTTTACAGCAAAATAGCCTCAGTGCTTCATTCTTACTACGCTGTACTATAAGTAAATAAGGAACACCTTGCAAATAACAGGTCCAGAAGATGCCGAACAACACGGCTAACATCCATTATATGCAAGTTTAGGCATGCCTTGTGCAGAAGCTCCGCCAGGTCACCTCAGTAGTTTGGCGGTCACCCCTTGGATTAACCACACTTGTGTGGGCATTGTGTGACCTTAGGTTGGATGTTTTTTGATAGTTACCTTGGTACAGGTACAGCCCACAAGTGTAGCTGTTGCTGAAACACATGGCACCTCACCTCCAGGCTCTGGCTATCTAAAGAGAGCCAATTGTAAAGTGTCATATGTGACCTGCAAGGTTTTCCTAATCCAGCAAGTGTTCATTGTACATTTCCTAGAAAATCATTTAACTGGAAACCTTTTCAATTCCCAGGTTACAGTAAATGGGAATTAGGAATGAATTAGCAGTGTGCATACTGTACTATACTGTACTGTACTGTACTTTTGACTATGTATGATATTTGGCTTGTCCATTAGAAACTGCTTAGTCAGTATCAGCAAATCAGAATGTTGTCTACAGCACTTAGGCTTCTATCCAGAGCATGGAAGTTTGTCCACTCAGAACTGAAGTTGATTTGTACTTTAATTTCTTCAGACGCTAATGCAGCACTAGTGCACGGAATTTTGGTGTCATTTAGATACATACATCAGACAAAATATTAAATACCATGACTAATCATTTTTTTGTTTTGTTTCCGATACAGATATGGACAATGCATTTGTGCGCTCCATGATGAACGTGTTGCTCGGGAAAGAAGGCGAGGACTTCACTGTGCCGTGCTTAGTGACCGATCCGGACATCACTCATTTGTCTCTACTGACCTGCAGTGGCAGTGCTCTACCAAATGGCCTTACTGTCACAGCGGACCCACAGAAAGGCATCATCATCCATAACATCACCAAGGCATATGAGGGATGCTATGTGTGCACTGGTCTGATGGGTGGCGCAACAGTGAAATCGAGCCAGTACGATGTGACCGTGAGACGAGGTCTGTCAGAATGTTTATATGTCAGTTCTCATTAAGCTGTCTTGACCATGTCCGGACAATGTCCTGGATTTGCATTGGGTTGATTAGTGTCTCTAAAATTACCCTGTGTGAATACGTGTGTGACTGTGCGTGTGCTCATTCTTCATAAGAATCACACTAAAATGAATAAAAAGAGAGATATGAGGTGTTTCATCAACCTGTTTTTATGCAAAAGTACAATTTGCACATCATTTGGAACTAAGGAAATTGAAAGAATGCCCAAATACCGTCACTGGCCACTTTATTAGGTACTGTTTTTAACACGAATATCTAATCAGCCAGTCACATGACTGCAACTCAATCTTAGTCATGAAGAGGTGTTAAGACAACTTACTGAAGTACAAACCGATTATCAGAATGGTTAAGAAAGATGCTTTAAGTGACTGTGAATGTGTCATGGTGACATGTTGGTTACCACATGGTCTGGTCTGAGTATTTCAGAAATTGCTGATCTACTGGGATTTTCAAACACAGCCATCTCTAGTGTTTACAGAGAATGTCAGAAGAAGAGTGTCATTCAAGATATTCAGTGATGGGCAGTTGTATGGATAAAAATGCCTTGTTGATGTGAGAGGTCAGAGGAGAATGGACATACTGGTAGAAAGATTATAGAAAGACAACAGTAACTCAAATAACTGCTTTTTATAACCAAGAAATGTAGAATACAATCTCTGTTTATAGTATGATACGAAGAATTAAGGCAGTTTTGAAGGAAAAAGGGGTCCAATATTTTACTAGCAATGTGTACCCAATAAAGTGGCAGGTGAGTGCTTATCGAGAAGGGCTTTAAGCTACACACCCATTCCACACACATTCACTAAATAAACGCATTTTTTTCATATATACACTGAACAATCGGTGGATTAAAAACAGATGGCAGATTGCATATGGTCACATATGGCCCAACTGGAGGTTGGTGTTCACAGTCATCTCTCATATTAGCTGCCAGTCTGTCCTGTTAAAAAGGGTACATTCATTCAGTTAAGCAAATGCATGGGGTAAATTATGTATGCCATGGATTCAAAATGGACACAAGGGTGAAAATGTCCTGTTGTGGGACAGCAATGTCCTTATGAGTAGTTTTAAATTCTATAACTCTATTCTATTAAAATGTTTAACTTGTACGATATTTGGAATTGGTGTAGTGGAGGATCAGGCTTTTAAACCGGCAGTTTAAAAAACATTAATTGTCTGTACGTCAAAAAATAATCGGGAATAATCTCAGACATTTGGCTCTGATGTGAACTTTGGATGATGAGATTGAATTTCTTTTCTTTGTTAGTCCTACAGGCGGCATGGTAGCACTTGGGTACCGCCAAGTTGAATATGGCTGAAATGCACTTTGTTGTGCATTTGGAATAAATTTTGATCGGATATATAAACATTTATATATTTAGAAGACTTTATTTATAATAATCTATCTATTCTTCCTTTAGTTCCAGACTCTGCCCCAGTAATAAGTCTATCCAGATCAGAAAATGTGATATTAATGAACAATGAAGCTCTCGAGCTCATCTGCAGTACCTCGAACATCAACCATGACTTCCATGTGACGTGGAGCTTTCCTTCAGGAGCGGTAAGACTTACAGACACTTAAACTGAAAAGCACATTAACGTGGATAACTACACGTTTCTGATTGGTTGGGTTGGGTTGGGTTTAGCTGTGTGGTTCTGTACATTTCACAATAGAGATGTAGGTGCAAGTAGGCTTGTGGTTAAGGAACCAGCCTTGCGACTGGAAGGTCCCTGGTTAGATTCCAAATAGCGACAAGTCATGGCTGAAGTGCCCCCAGTTGCTCCCCGTGCGCTGTGCTGGCTGCTTCGGGCACGTGTGCTCACTTAACCTGTGTGTGTGTATGTGTGTGTTTCACTGCACGGATGGGTTAAATGCAGAGGACCAATTCCTCTGTGTGCAAACATAGTGGCAAAATGTATCACTTTCACTTTCAAGTATTCGGATTCAAAGGTCCAGATTTGAAGTGCAGAATTAAAGCAGAGACTTGAATTATGGGCTCAGATACATATCCAGTAATCATTGTCTGTGAACATTGCTGTATTCACACACAAGTGTTGGAGACAATTGCAGTTTAATTTACATTTGCACTCGTAATTAGGGTCAGCCATCTAATTTGATTGCTGGCTTGATCTCCACTCTAGGCAGGATGTCGCTAAAGTGTCATTGAGCAAGGCACCCAACCCCCAACTACTTCCCGTGCACCTCACTGGGCAGCACACTGCTCCGGGTGTTAACACCTGGTTGGGTTAAATGCAGAAGTTAATTTCCCTAAGGGGATCAATAAAGTAATCAAAAAAAAGATCAAATAATCCAATATAAACTCTCATTAGTCTAATAGTCCAAATAAGGCAGGTTAGAATATCAAACTAGGGCACGGTACGTGGCACAGAAACAAACGAGAAGATAACTAGTACATTTGCTGATCTA
>JAOUQV010312662.1:0-11486 GCA_028565295.1 Aspidoras spilotus
CTCTGCTTCCTGTCTCTTAGTCAGTGCCACTGTCTCCAAACCATACAACAAGGCTGGTCTCACTACTCTCTTATATATCGTTCCTTTCACTTTTGCTGCAACCCTTTTGTCACACATCACTCCTGACCCTTTTCTCCATCCACCCCAGCCTGCCTGTACTCTCTTCTTCACATCTTTTTTTTCTTCTTCTTCTTTTGGCCTCACTCTTTTATCAGGGGTTGCCACAGTGTGTCACTATTTTTCCACTTCTTCTGCTTTCACACCAACTAGCTGCATGTCTACATTGACCACATCTATAAACATAATAAATGTAAGGGCCCAGGGGGTGTTGGTGGCGGTCCCTGGCTGGCATGCTGTGAGCGGTAGGGTAAGGTGTTGTCACATGACCTGACAGTATAGAGTCAATCAGGTGCAAACGGATGCACATGAGCCTCTTTCATTAGGTTAGGCATAGCTGATGTTACGCGGGGACATCTGGAGGAAATCTGATGCAGGGAAAGTGGTAGATTATGGTGCAATTGATCTTATATTTCCATCTTCCCTCTTTTCCTCCTCTCCTTCCCGAACCTTCTCTATGTTGTACCTCGAGTGCTTCAAGAGCAGGGTTTCCTAAAAGACTACCGTACCACCCAGTCGCATTCGGTTTGCTGATGCAAACACCGGCCGCTTCTGAGATGCCACTGTGGCTGACTTTAATTTTTGCCCAGCTACGGGCTTTCATTGTTTTATTTGTTGCCAGTTTGGGCTTCTTAAGCCCTATTTTTCCAGCTCTCACAATTGGGTCCACCCAAACACACAAGGCAGGAACAACCATAAAAAATAGGGTCACACTGAAACACACAAACACACACATATACAAAGGGCAATTTAAAGACACCAAATAACCTAATGGATATCTTTAGACTGTGGGGGCTAAGAGAGAACACAAAATGCCCCACCCATGAATCAAACCCAGGAACTTCTTGTTCTGAGTGCTACCCACTCATACTTCATTCTGTTTATATGCATTATCTGTTATAGAAGTCTGTTTATGAGCTCTGAGTTCTGGGCAGAATGGTGGTTTGGTGAGTAGTGATGTTGCCTTATAGCAAGAAGGTCATGGGTTTAAGTCCTCTGTGGGACAACCTGGGCCCATTCTGTGTGCATGCACTCCCCTGACCGTGACAGTCTATAAACTGTACATGAATTAGTGTATTGTCTCTAAATAGCCCTTTGTGTGTCTTACCATGGATTGGTGCCCTGTCTACAGTTGTTCCTGTCGTTTCATTTTTACACAGCTTTTCATCTGCGCTATATAAATGTTATGTAGTGTTGCATACATGCGGCAGCAAATCCAATCACACCACGGCTACTTAGAATAATGATCACATGCGAAAAGCGCATTACACCCACTACTTTCCACATGACATTAATAACCACCTCACACCAACTAGTAGATTCACACACAATTTAACAACCCACACACATTAATAAGCAACTTCACAGACTTACACAGTACGTGCTTCAATATACACAAAGTTTTACTCGAGAGAAATCCTGAATATTATTAGAACCTTGCGCTAGTGTTAGGGTCATGACCCACACATTGGTTTTAATAGAATAAAAGTACTGCATAAATTAGTTCATAGCATAAAGACTTTTTTTACTTTGTAAGGAACAACTATTAAAATAAATTTAAATAAAATAAAACAACTTTGCCAGAATATAAAATGCTCTTGTTAAAATGATGACCTTTCCGTTGTTGGGGTCAATTTCAACCCAGATATAATACACTCTTTCATGTGCTTGTTAACACAAATATCTAATCAGCCAATCACATGGCTGCAATTCAACGCATTTAGGCTAGCAGAGGTGATTAAGACAACTTGCTGAAGTACAAACCGAGCATCGGAATTGGGAAGAAAGATGTGGTTATGGTTGATGGAGCCAGACGGGGTGGTCTGTGTATTTCAGAAACTGCTGATCTACTGGGATTGTCATGCAAAATCTAGTGTTTGTAGAGAATGGCCTGAAAAAGTGAAAATATCCAGCGAGCGTCAGTTGTGTGGACAAAAATGTCTTGCTGATGTGAGAGGTCAGAGGAAAATGGACAGACTGGTTTGAAATGATATAAATGCAACAGTAACTTAAATAACACGTTAAGAATTAAGGCAATTTTTAAAACAAAAATATTCCAACCTTTTACTAGCAAGGTGTACCTATAAAAGTGGCCAGTAAGTGCCAAAGCGGAAAGCTTAAACACACTATACGCTAACAGCCCAAAGTCGGCTCTACCTCCAACCATTTGCATCTTTAACAGTTTGACAAAAACTGGCACAAAAATAGATTTTTCTTTCATATTCTTGCCTTAACAACTCCAGTACCCAGGACCCTCGTCATCACAGTCTTAAATTTTACATTCCACAATCCCGAGAATCCAGACAAGATGGCTGCATCACCTCTATTCCCACCTAATTACAATTCTACATACACTATATTTCCAAAAGTATTTGCTCTCCATCCAAATGATCAGAATCAGGTGTTCCAATCACTTCCCTGGTCACAGGTGGCCACAGCATACCAAGACATCTTGGACAATTCCATGCTCATAACTTTTTGGGAACAGTTTGGAACTGGCCCCTTCCTCTTACAGCATGACTGTGCACCAGTGCACAAAGCAAGGTCCATAAAGGCATGGCTGACAGAGTCTGGTGTGGATGAACTTGACTGACCTTAACCCAATAGAATATCTTTGGAATAAATTAGAGCGGAGACTGAGAGCCAAACCTTCTCTTCTGACATCAGTGTGTGACCTCACAAATGCGCCCCTGGACACACTCCTAAAACTTTTGGACAGCCTTTCTTGAAGTGTTGAAGCTGTTCTAGCTGCAAAGGCTGCACCGGCATCATATTGAATGCTGTGGATTAGCCCATATGTGAGTCAAGGCAGGTAAGTGAATACTCTTGGAAATAGTATACATAAACTCCTTTTAGCTGCTCCTAATTAGGAGACCTCACAGAGGTTCATAAATCTGCAAATTGGCACCACACCAGAATCCATGCCAGGTACTAATCCTTCTGCATTTTTCCATCAGCTTGCTCTGCCCACTGGAATATCCAGGGTACATTTAAAAATGGAAACAAACAAGAAACAGGTGAGAGCAATGAACAAAACATACTACCCACTTTGCCACCATGCTACCCTATATGGAACATGCCATAGTTTATCAGTTCAACCCTGTTATTGTGTATAAACACCAACAGTCATGTACCACATAGCAATGTGGAGGGTAATAGTGAGTAATGTATGGTTAGTGACACAGAATTATACTATTAACACCTATAACTAAACATTTAAATTTAACACCCACCTGTTTTTGTTTAAGATCAGGAGACAGCTCGTAGTCTGGGGTATGTGGACAGGATGTGTGGCTCAACCAAGTGACTTCCTTCTCGTCTTTCTCAGCATCTTCTATAAGTGGATGTACTGAACTGCTGAGTAGATGAAACATTATCATTAGGTACAGCATGTAAATCTGGCATGTACAAATGAATTGCATGAATTAAAGTCGAATGAGCTTCTGTAGCTATAACTATACAAGGACTTTATTCAGGCGACATATTTAAAATAATGTCCAGTATGGAGTTAATACTGAAGATACCTCAAAACATGGGACACAGTTCAGTGACGTAACAGCTAAATTAGACATTTTCTGATTCAGAACGTTAATGAAAAGGACTAGAAGTTTCCAAACTTGCAATAGGTTTGTATCTACTGTATATTCCAATAATGCAACACAGAGAGTTCTGCATATTTTACACAAAAGGAGTTATCATTTCTTCTTCTTTCAGCATCTCCCTTTATCAGGGGACACCACAGCGAATCAATCTTTTCCACCTCACTGTCTTCTGCATCTTCTGATTTCACGTCAACTACCTGCATATCTACATTGACCACATCTATATATCTCCTCTTTGGACTTCCTCTCTGCCTCCTGCCTGGCAGCTCCATGTCTAACCTCCTCCTACCAATGTCTAAACCATCTCAATCTGCCCTCTCTAACTTTTTCTCCCAATTTTTCAACGTGTGCTGTCCCTCTGATGTTTCCATTCCTAATCCTGTCCATCCTGTTCACTTCTAATGAATACCTTAACATCTTACACTCTGCCACTTCCAGCTCTGCCTTCTGTCTTTTAGTCAGTGCCATTGTCTGCAAACCATACAACAAGGGGGTGGTCTCACTTCTCTCTTATAAACCTTTCTTTCCTTTCGTACACTTTTGTCACGCATCACTTCTGACACTTTTCTCCATGCACTTCATCCTGCCTGTACTCTCTTCTTCACCTCTTTGATCCAAAGTAACCGGAACTCCTGCATCTTTATATGACCACTTCTCCCTGTAGCCTGACAGATCTACCTTCATGCAAATGCCACACAGAAATTTCCTGGGTCGTCCCATTCGGAGCTGTGAGATGACAGGGCTACCCCCAATGCCAACATGCCACCATTTATGCTTTAGTATCTTAAAGACAATTTGGTTTATACAAATAACAGATTTTGAGGGCAGTTGTAGGCTTGCAGTTAAGGAACTAGCCTTGCTACCGGAAGGTCCCCGGTTTGATTTGTGATACCGCAAAGTCAATTACAACTGATGTGACCTTATGCAGGGCACGTAAAACCTGATTGCTTCCTAGGTTCTGTGGAGGCTGCTCACCGCTCCGGGCATGTGTGTTCAACTCACATGTGTATGTATGCGTGTTTCACATGTGTTTCACATGTGTATGTATGCGGATGGGTTAAAGGTGAAGGACCAGATCTGCTGTGTGCAAGCATAGTGGCAAATATAACACTTTCACTTTTTTCTTTTGCAGTGCTGTACTATGACTCACATTCGAACATTCAATGACAACAGCATAGGCACACATTACATAAAACACAACTAATTAAAACAATTATATTATAGGCTATATATATTTATATATATATATGTATATGTATATATATATATATATATAGAGGAGCTGGTCATAAAATAAAGAATATCATTAAAAAGTTGTTTTTTGTTTCCATAATTATAATAAAAAATGAAACTTGTATACTATACAGACTCACTTTACACACACACTGATAAATTTCAAGTGTTTATTTCTTTTAATTTGATGGTTATAACTGACAACTAATAAATAACCCACATTCACTCTCAGAAAATTAGAATATTACTTAAGACCAATATTAAAAAAAAGGATTTTTTAGAAATGCTGGACAACGGAAAAATATGAACATGAAATGTATCATCATTTACAAGAAATACTTGGTCGGGGCTCCTTTTGCCCAAATTAGTGCAACAATGCGGCATAGCATAGTGGCTTTCAGCTGTACTGCACTGTTAAGTCTGGTGTATCGCATCTTCATCACAGTACCCCATAGATTTTCTATAGTGTTAAGGTCAGTTTGCTGGACAAGGATACCATGGTCCTTAAACCAGGCACTTGTAGCTTTGGCACTGTGTGCAGCTGGGGTTAGTGCTTTAAGAACCACCAAGAACAGACATCAGAAGCATCTAAAGACAAAAGGGACTGGACTGCTGCTGAATGGTCCAAAGTTAAGTTCTCTGATAAAAGTAAATTTTGCAGTTCCTTTGGAAAGTATCCCTGTTCATAAAATATATCAGTCTGTGTGTAATGAATGTGTATAATATACAAGTTCCACTTTCTGAATGGAATTATGGAAATAAATCAACCTTTTCGTGATATTCTAATTTTATGACCAGCAGCTGTATATAAATACACAAGTGTCATATTCATAGAGTTAATCACACATAGTGGGAAGATATTACATAAATTATCTAAACTGGTTTAATCATCTTTGTATTTAAGCACTCTGAGAGAGTAAATAGTGATTTGGACAAAATGAAATCAATGGGTTAGGAACCCCTAATAGGTGGCATATGATCACTGAAAAATGTTACCCAGTAGGTGGTTGAATCACAGTCTGTTCTCATATCAGGTGATGCATGATCTGTCTACTATATAATAAAAGGCAACATTTACAAGCTATGTTTAAATGGACTGGAGCAAATTGACATTGGGCAGATTGTTCTAGCCTGGAGGTTTGGTGCCAGTGTTTCAGAAACAGCTATACTAGTAGAATGTTCCGATATTGTGTGTAACAAAATTGTATGAATCATCGAAGCATTCCAGCCGAAGGTCACCGAGCGGCCATTCATGTGTGGTTGATCTGACCGACCACATTATGGATCCTTGAAGTCTGCATGTTGTAATTAATCAAAAGACCAGGCATTCCTAATCTAGTGATCCTTCAAGTCTACATAAAATGATTGAGTGTTTTTTTTACAGTCTGTTCACAAACGCTGGATATTTCTAGTTTAAATATACATATGGTGGAACGGAGGCTCAGTGGGCTGTGTTGTCATCTGAGGTGCGGCGACTCAGGAAATTTATGTGTGTAGTTTGCATGTCACCCCATGTTCGCACAAGTTTTCTCAGGGTGCTATGGTTTCCTCCGGCATTTTAAAGTCATGCATGTTTCTAAATTACCTGTTTGTGTGTGTGAACGTGTATGTATGTGCGCTTACAAGGGACTGGTGCCCTGTCTATGGTTTTTCCTGCCCTCACGCCCAGAGGACCCCATGTGGATTAAGCGGAAAAGAAAATGAATGAATGAATGAATGAATGTTGATTTATATATCAGTAGCAAAAATGCATGTTTTTCCTTGCCACCAGGGGTCGCCATTGTGAGTCACTAGCATTGTCAACCTGGAATGTTTAACACTTATAACGTTTATAAGGTTTTTTATTTCTGCTTTAGTCAAATCAAGTGGCATTTACTCGCTATCTCGGTTTGTTTATCTAGCTACAGTTCAGATTTTAACTAAAATCCATCCATCAAACTAGTGCACATTAATAATCAAGCCATCGAACAATCTGCCCACACTGGCAGTAACGACTGACTGACCTACATTTACAGTCTTTTAATTAGTGATGAATTAAAGCCCGTTGCTGCTGTAGAGCTAATTAACACTGCTTGATTACATCATGACATGCCATGGTGTGATAAGGTTGCCGTGCTATCTAGATCTGCTTGCGAACAATTCCCCACTATGGTCTTTGATTACCAAACAGAGACCCAATAACCAAGGACAGGAACAACCCTAGACACGTCGCCACTCCATCATAGTGGAAGAAACACACTTACAGTGACACACACGTTCACACACTAAGGGTCAATTTAAAGGCACTAATTAACCTGGAATGCATGTCTTTTGAATGCAGTAAAAAATGTGTACCCAGAAAAAAACCCAAGCAAATGCGGGAGAACTCCCCCCACATAGCCAGTGACCCTTTGTGGATTACAAAGAAGAAAATGAAATAATAAATAAATAAATAAATAAATGAATGAATTAATAATAATAATAACTTTCACAAACCCAAGGTCGCTTTACATTTAATGAGGGAAAAAACAGCAGCAGTGCAGAAAGTAGAGTAAGGCCACAGTCATCCAGCGCTGTCGACCAGCACTTTCCTCCGGTATCAGGAAGTGCCAGGTTGTTAACAATTCATGGACGCATAGAATAATGACTTTATCCGCTGCAAATTTAACCATGAAGATAATATAAAATAAAAGAGTGACACTATAAAGAATGTGGAAAGAGAAGAACGTATGGAAAGAGAACATTAATCTAGTCAATTTTATTGTTGAAGTAATGAATTCTATTGGCAAATTTAAATCCCAAAATTACTTATGTTTGAGACATCTGAAATAGGAGGAGGTGCAAGATGGTTTGACATCGCAGTCGAGGCCAAGAATTAAATAGCTAAAGGATGAGTTTATGGGGTATGATCATCCTCCTATGGAAAGCTATGTATATACTGTACAGAAAAATCACAAATAAGAAAAATATTACTAAGAAGCAGCACCAAAGAAAATTTTCACTAGCTTAATCTAGAAGGTGGCAGCAATGCAGAAATTATGGATGCCAGATGCCATTAAACCACAAAGAAATTTGAGACGTTAAAGGGGACGCCCAGCTCTGTGTAATCTTAAAATAAATTAGCTGGGTCCTGCTTCAAACTGTATACATTATTGTGTTCTAATGTGAGAACAAAACAGGGCCTAAATCAGAACCATTTGGAAGCCCACCGGTTCTTTTAATGGTCTGTCAAGTGAGATCTGAACTCATCTGTCTATACTGAGTGTATTTTCATGCCTGTCCTTTACAGTAACAATGTGTGACTCACATTGTGACAGTGATGTAACTCATCCTGGCATTTCACTGTTAAAGGCAAGCATGAGGATGAGCTGGAACTACAGTTCTGTATATGAACAAACATTATTATTTATTTCCTTTATATTATAACAAACAGATAACAAAGAGACATATAGATAGTTTATTATGTATATTAGCTGTATTAGCTATACGTATTATTATCTTATTGCTGACGATTCTACATGCTTTCAGCCCACCCGTCTTTCACCCCACTCGTCTTTCACCCCACCCGTCTTTCATCCCACCCGTCTTTTACCCCAACCGTCTTTGTAAAGAGTCCTTGGGTATATTAAAAAACGCTATATAAGTCAAATGTTTCAATAATATTACAGATAGATAGATGGATGGAGTCACTGTCTGTGTGTTTTTTAATATTTAAACAAGTTTTATTGAGTAGGTTTTGCAGAGCGTTTTGGAAAATCCGAGCTAGGACTTCTGGAGATGTTTGACAGTCACACTTGCCTCTTTTATTGCGCAAACCCAGCTTTCATTAATTTTTTTTGGGTTATGGAACACATTGTGTACTTTTGCATTATTTTTGTCGGTAAATGAATATTCAGAAATAAAAATTCATTGTGTACTGTATCATCAATGCAGAATTGGAAATACTGTATAAATACTGTATAGAGTGCCCAAGAATGTCCCACTATACTGAATAAAAGAAATACAATTGGATTTAAAATGTGCAACATGGCAACATAAACATCTGGATATGAGCTATAAAGGAATTTGAAAATCTACCACAGATGATACTCTTTGAGTCAGAGTTTGGTGTAGTGGACAGTCTGTAGACGTAAGGTGTAGTATAGTGGTAGTAGTATAGTAGTATGAGCACAATGGACGTCAACGAAATTGCTCAGAGCAACCTTCCAAAACACCACTTTTCTTCTGAAAGCAAATGCGAGCAGACTTTTATTGCAATAAAACACACACACACTGCTGACTGTGTACTTTGTCAGCACAATGATCAGTAAGTACTCTAATAGCTGGAAACACTTCCTCGCACTCTCACACACACACTCTTACTCTCACAGGAAATGCTATAACGTTAATACACTGCAAAATGCTACGCAATCATAGCAGTATATACAGTCATTTTCTCGGCGGCCACGAGAAACTCGGGTGTGATGAAAACAATGCAGAGATTATGTTTTCAACCTAAGGATCACACAGGAACACAATCCGAGCGCAGGAAAATAAACAAGTCACTTCAAACACAGCACACAATACTCCGCGAGTAACAAGGACAACAACTAAACCTCAATAAGCACATGATTAGTAACAAACTGTCAGTCCTTAGCTCGAGGGAATTGCAGAGATGACATTACACTGCGACAAACTAAGGAGCATTTGCAGTTGTGTTGTTGGGAAACACAAACATGAGCGTTATACATTATAGCACTATTTCAAGTATATTAAATAACAATATCCCTGTTTTTCACAGCAAGTCACTTGCATTGTCCTTCCTGATTAGGACCTACGATTGCCAGGTGTCCTGGCTTTTAACAGTGTGTCCTGGAAAATGTAATCTACCCAAAATGTCCTGGTTTTAAGAAGGGAACACCCTTAGCAACCCACCTCGGTCTTACATGAGAAGCAAAAACGGGTAGCGAAAGAAGCACGCAACCATTACTCGGACATGGCAACCACATTAAGACCTGACAATTTAGCGTCTCCAATAAACTTAGCATGCAAGTCTTTGGACTGCGAAGGGAAACCCGAGTACCCAGAGAAAACAAAAGGCAAGAATATATTTACATAAAGTGTATGTAACCATTGCAAAGTGGACGGAATATGACTGACTATGACTTGTCTGACTAGATGGACGAAGTCCCGGAGGAAATCGTGTTGGAAATGATATTTTTTCCAAATATTTCAGAACACCAGTGTCGTTGTATAAACTCCCAGTGTTCAAATCGCCGACCACTTCCTTAGCTACACCTGTTCACGTGCTTGTTAACATAAATATCTAATCACATGGCCACAACATGCATTAAGGCATGTAGAGGTGGTCAAGACAACTTGCTGAAGTACAACCTGAGAATCAGAATGGGGAATAAAGTTGATTTAAGTGACTTTGAATGTGACATAGTGGTTGGTACCAGACGGTGCTGGTCGGAGTAGTTCGGAAACTGTTGATCTACTGGGATTTTCACACACAATCGTCTCTAGGGTTTGCAGAGCATCGTCTGTAAATATCCAGTGAGGGACAGTAGTGTGGACAAAAATACCTTGTTGATGTGAGAGGTCAGAGAAGAACGAGCAGACTGGTTAGAGATGATAAAAAGGCAACGGTAACTCAAATAATCACTCGTTACAAACAAGGAATGCAGAATACCAGCTCTGTTGAACGTATGTCACGAAGAAGGTAAAATAGGTACAAGCTTCTACCAGCAAAGTGTACCTAATAAAGTGGCCGGTTAGTGTAAATCCGATTACAAAAAAGTGTTGCAATATTTTCTGTACAGAATCGAGCAAAAGATCAATGAAGCATTGCAGAATCATAACCTGGTGATGTTCTTACAGAACGCAATAATGGTTGGTTTTGCAATTTTTTACCACAATGTTCTCAATTAGTGCCAACGTGTCTAGTTGAAAGCTTTAACGTTGGCACATAAGTCATTAAACAAAAGATATTTTTCAATGTTCATGCCAATTGTTAAACCCTGGGGCACAAGTTGTTATCATGGTGATCAATAAAGCAAAGAAAAACATGCAGAATTACTTATTGTGAGGATGTTTTTCTTTCTAAAATGCTCTTTCTATTCTCTCTATAACACACTTACTGTCTCTCCCAAAAGCACACACACACTCACACACACACACACACACGCTGTCTTTCTCATCACCTTTCTATTGATGTTCTGTTCTCTTGGCACACTATAATAATATTCGCTCCACCTGATAAACACACAATCGCACCCTCTCTCACCCTATTTCTTCTTGGATATATTCATTATACACCAGAGTGGGCTTTCTAGAACAATCTCTTTGTTTATGACATGTCAGATTTTATTACTCACAGCCGGAGCTAACCCTCGTGTTCTCCCCGAAATGCAATTTATACAGAACAATCATGTTCTAGAATCAGCAACAAAGAACCTGATCAGTGGCTATCTATCTCTCTGACTATCTCTCTGTCTATCTGTCTATCTATCTCTCTGTCTATCTATCTATCTATCTGTCTGTCTGTCTGTCTGTCTGTCTGTCTGTCTGTCT
>JAOUQV010312670.1:0-13281 GCA_028565295.1 Aspidoras spilotus
TTGACGCTGTATTGGCCGCAAAAGGAGGCTCTACACCATACTAATAAATTATTGTGGTCTAAAACCAGGTGTTTCAGATTCATTGTCTAACCCCTGTATAAACCAGTGAAACTTTCAGTTTATAATTTTATTACAATGAATGCAATATCAATTTTGGAATTCTATCAAAATACATTAAAAAGTCCTATTAGGTTCCACACAGTGCTGCTGATATGTAATAATTATTTGACATGAGCAGTCTGATTGTGGTATAAAAGCTCTCTATGATATTTCTAGAAACTCTCACATCTGTTCCAGGAAATATATTTTCCTGTATCCACTTGTTACTTTTCTATTTTCAGTTCAGAGTTTCTCTTTTAGTGTTTGCTTAATCCTATGAGAAAGGTTTTAATTAATAATTAAGTACAGTAACTGCATGTACAGTATGTATGTATGTATTAATGCAATGAGGAAATATACTGTAGATTATTGTGTGTCTACAAAATTTAGTTCATATACAATAGATGCTTTTATGTCACATAAATTACTGTACAGTAAAATTATTCTATTCACATATTACAACATGGTAGAAAATTGGGGTCTTTGGGTTAAGGGTTTTGCTCAAGGGCCCAACAGTGGCAGCTTGGTAATGCCAGAGCTTGAACCCCCAACCTACTGATCAGTACCAAGAGTGGGGGAACCATCAACAACCTCCAGACGAAGGTCCCACAGCGGCCAGAAATCTGCATTTGATCTAAAAGATTTCCAAATTAGTTGTCTAATATGACTTATTATCTGTGAAAACATATTCCTAACGTTAATTATGGGTACTATTAGCCCAATCTCATCCTTTCTCTCTCTCCTCCTCTTTCTGACTTGCACTATCCTAAATGCCCCACCTTTCATAATCTCCCTCCCCCATTTCTTTCAGGCTCTCTCTCACTTAATCTGCCTCCCTCTCTGTACTGCCTACACACTGTATGTGTGTCTCAGTTCCTGTGTATCTTCTGCTTGCTTTATGTTATCACATCGAATGTCTTTCTGAAGTGTGTGGACACAGATAACATCCTTCTCATATTACTTTCAAGATTTATATATCTATTTATCGGTGATCGTTCCTGTGCCCTGGCAGACTGGCTCTAATGGCATCTACAGACATATTGCTGTTTCCTGGATTAAAGTAGCCGGCTTGGATACAGAATCAGATTGATGTATCACAGCTCTGCAGTAGGTGCTGGTAAAACCTCTTTCTTTCAATTTCAGTGAAAAATGAAGTGGGTTAGTAATATCTATATGCATTTCTTTCATGTGCAAAAAGACAGTGTATATGACATATTGTTGAATGACCCACATCTTATACAGATATTGCAAGTCTCTCCAGAAACTATTGCCTGTTCATTATTTGGAATGGTTTCAGTGATTTTTGCATCTTTGTGAGAATTAAAATAAAGTTTTTTATATGTAAAATTTGGTGCATAAAGATTCATGGATTAAGGGCTATCTATTGTCATTTTCACTATATACTGTATCTAGGGCATAGAGGGGAATCCAAGTACTGTTTTTCTATCAACCTTATACATAAAGTAAATTAAACATTGTGCAAAAAAGAGGATTGCAACATAATAAGAGAGAATGGAGAAGGGGCTTGGGGCCAAGAAAGGAGATGGCTAAAGAAACTATGAGAGCATTGTGTAAATATTTGTAGTACAAATACAGAATGATAACGGAGAAGGTGCATAGAAGAGCCACTTATGAGATGAAATATTGCAACTGTTGCAAATGTAAATTTGGTGTATTGTGCAAAAACTGAGTTAAAAGGTTTGGTTTAAATATATGTGTTACAGTCCAGAAGCAGGGAGTAGGTAGTGGACGAAGTTGATAGACGAAGCTTTTCAGTAGTATTAGGGAGCAGGCCCCGAGTACCTTTTCCCCAGGAGGAGAAATCTGATTAGTGACTGTGAGGGAGACTCCATGATGCTGAATGGCTCTGTGGGTGAGGTGGGAGTGGTAGATATCTCTAAAGAAGGGCTGTACCAATGATCTTGCTGATGGTGTTTGTTTAAGCGTCTTCCTGTAGGAGACAGTAATGCAGGCAGTTGGGATCTCCGTTGTTCTCCTGTAGACTGAGCAAATGATTGAGGTGGAACTCGAAGTTTGAGCCTTCTTGATCAGTGATGTTGTGTTGTTAGACCAATAGAGATCTTCAGAAATATGTACAGTATTTTTTAGCAATTTGGTGCTGATCACCCTCTACACTGCAGTTCCATTAATGATCAGGGTGTGCTGTAAGAAGTTTACCACAATTTCTTTGGTCTTCCCAAGATTCAGGAAAAGATTCTGGTCTTTTCTCCACTTGAGACATTGTGGCATTGCAAAACAGGGACACAACAGCTTGTTTTAATGAGATGCTGATTTAGCAAAGACAGTCTTGAGATTTATGGCACAGTCTTCAAAACATGACCAAGTACATAATATTTTCTAGTCCAGCTGCTTTATGTGAATTAATTCTGGAGAGAGTCCTAGCCATGCTGACTGACGACAGACATAATTACTGCATGCTTATGTCTCAAAGCATCCGAAGCATTATTGTGTGTTTCAAAGCTTTCAAATTAGTCAATGTGTTTGGTTTTGTTTTTGACACAGATACTGGTCTGTGGTGAGTGTTTGTAGTTTGTAAGGTTTTGGTTGCCACACCAAAGAGACTGCATTTCTAGTGTTGTTTAAGTGCCTAGATATTTAGCGGATGAAATACCTACAGTGTCACTGGCCGTAAAGGCTGTGTCTCAAGCCCTAATGAGCCTGTGAAACTCACCTGTCATCCAGAGCTTCTGTTCTATCTTGGATGGATATGATTTTTACAAATTACATATGAAGTGAAGTTTTGATTTAACTGGGTCACCAAATGATTTTTACCACTTTTTTAATTCACTCTATTCTCTATTTTGCTTTTGTGCTTTAAGTTTCCTCATGGGAAATAACCAGTTCTGTTGAATGTTACGCTAGGATCTTTTCCCTTTAGCTTGATAGAGTCTACATTAAAGCTTGTTGTTCATTGCAACATTGTAGAAATCAGTGTTTTAGGTAGGATACAAAGATGTGCTCTGTGGTATAATGCTAAGGGAGAGTGAGATAACATGTAGATTTCTGCCAGATCAATTTGGCTGTCTTTCCCAATACTCATACACTACTTTAAGTATTCTTGTTATAGTGCTTTTAGACACAGGTGGTTCATGTTAAAGGCAGGCAATGTTCTTTAGCACTGATGTAGTCATCTCGGTGGTCTCTGTGTCTGCAGATTTTCTATCTGTGTTTTATAGCTATAGCTATGGATATTGCTATTTCTGTACAGATTTCCTAACCCTTTTAAATGAATAACCATCTGCAGATCACTTAGGTTTGTGGTATTGTGTTTCCATGGAAATAACTGAGTAAAATACCCTGACAGTATTTTATTTTTCTAGAATCATATCCGTATACAATAACCTATCCCTGGATTACGATTTCACTGGCTAATAACAAGTTGTTCTACATTTTAATAATTACAGCATGCAATCTTCAGGGAACAGGCTTCACAAATGGGCAAAAATCCACCGTATGCAAGTTGACCCATGTCCATTGCAGACAGTCATCTATCAGATCAACGATACGTGGCTGTCTGCAGTGTGACCTTTAGCTTTATTATTGCAATTCTGTGATTCGTTAGTGTACAGCTGTGCATGTTTGTCCCATGTCCGTGCTTGATATCTGTGTGTTCTTGGTTTTCTGCCTGTGAAATACATGCCAGAAATTAAAGTGTCTAAGATAAATAGCTAATTCAATCACCAGACATTGAAAAGTGGAGAGTTTTATCACTACTGGTACAACACAAATATACAGATCTGCATATACATATTCCAATCAAATTTTACAAGGTGCTTGGTTTCCTTTGTCAATTGTTTGAGGGAGGCTGTGGGTAGGAAAACAACCAGTAATGAGTGTAAGAAAATTATATTATGGTGTTCAAAGGCTTGGAAACTGCAGAGCTGCTAACATATTTTAGGCAAAACGTTTTACTGTAAGGAACATCAATATTTATTGCATTATCTATATACAGGGCAGAAGCCAAAATAAGACACTCAAGGCGGGAATAAAAAGCAAATTCTTTCAGTGGCTATGAGTGGATTTAGTATCTCTGTCAGAAAACATTGCTTTTGTTGCTGTGAAAAAAGCACACCATCCTTTAATTAATGTTTTAGAAACATTACTATGACCTATGGGCAGTAATATAGAAACATTTCTATGGCCAATGGGCCTGTATATAACAATTGTTTGGCAACTTATTTAATCGTCAATTAAGTATAAAAATGTCTAAAAAGTATAAGAACATTACTTCAAATCAGAAACATTACTACAAATCGGACACTTGATGCCAAATCAGATACATTACTGAAAAATAGGAAACATTCCTCCAAATTAGAAACAATACTCGAAATCAAAAACATTACTTTAAATCAGATACAATGCTTGAAAATAGGAAACATTCCTCCAAATACATTACTCCAATTTATAAGCATGACTCCAAATCAGAAACAATTCTCCAAAATAGGAAACATTTGTCCAAATCAAATACATTTCCCCTAATCAGATGCATTGCTCCAAATCAGAAACATGACTCCATATCAAAAACAACTCTTATACTTAAATCTATACATTACTACAAATTGTATGCATGACTCAAAATTAGAAACATTACTCCAAATCATAAACATTACTTCAAATCATATACATTACTCGAATTGAGAAACATGACTCCAAATCAGATACGTATTAATCCAAAATCCAAGATGGCTGCTGCAGCAAAGCACTGTTTTTTGTCTGTGTGAATGTGTGTAATTTTACTTCAGTTTTACTGCAATTTTACTTCAGAAATTTGGACCTGAGGACATAAAACTTGTCATAAGCTAGGTCTGTTGGGCAAAAGGGACCACAGGAATCTATATTTCGTCAGGATGGTGATGGATTGGACTAACTGAGGCACAAGTCTATCTGGAAGCCTCCTGCTGTGCAAAAGTCCTTAAACCTGGACCGTCATACCTATTTAATGCATCACTGCAGTTTTAAGGCAAAATTATATTTCACGTGTTCCATGTTGCCAAAAGTTACTGCTTTGCAGTGATGATACTTGAGTTATTTGATATATCTCATTGTAAAGTATGGAACTGAATCTCATATGCTGCAGCTATCTTGTGCATTGCAAATGGATAAATGCTGAAAGTACATATACAACTTCAGTTTTCATGCCTCCACCATCAGAAAGAGACTAGGCTAAAATGGCCTGCATGGCAGAGTTCCTTGATGAAAACCGCTGCTGCAAATAGAACATTAAAGTTTGTCTTCATTTTTCAAAACACAACTTGGTGATCCCCAAGACTTTCGGGAAAACATTCAGAAAAAGAACAGTAAAATATGGTGGTGGTAGTGTGATGGTCAGGGGCTGTTTTGCTGCATCAAGACCTGGAAGACTTGCTGTGATAAATAAAAATATTAATTCTGTTGTCTACCAAAAGATCCTGATTGAGAATACCCGACTATCTGTTTGTGACCTCCAGCTGAAAGGAACTTGGGTTCTGCAGCAGGACAATGATCCAAAACCAGCAAGCCCATCTCCTATTGAGATGCTGTGGCATGACCTTAAAAAGGACGTTCATGCTCGAAAACTCTCCAATGTGGCTAAATTACAAAAATACTGCAAAGATGATTGGGCCAAATTCGTCCACAATGCTGTAAAAGACTCAAGTTGCAAGTTATTGCAAGGATTCAGAAAGAAGCATCATTCGACTACCACCACCTTGAAAGTATTGAATGATATTATTGAAGCTCCTGACCATAAGCACTGCTGTTTTGCGCTTTTCATTGATTTTACAAAAGTATTTAATACTGTTTAATACTTCTTTTTTGATTGACAGATTTTTGGAAATTGACTTCTCTGAACAGGACTCAAACTGTTTAGCTAGAGGACAATGCTTCTGAGGAGCTCCAGCTTTTCAATGGAGTTCCACAGTGATCCATCCTTGGTCCTTCAATTTTCACCCTCTATATAAATAACATTGGTCAAAATATTCAAAATACCAAATTACATTTCTATGCATACGAGTTATTTTCTGTTCAGGCCCAAACTCCGCAATGGCTTTTTAATACTTTCATCAGCTTTTGATTAAATACAAGATTAATTATTGCACTAAATGTTGAAAAAACTAAACTTGTGTTTTTCTCTCTGAAAAAAACACAATGTGTCTGCCAATTATACTAAACTGGTTCAATACATATTTTAACTTCATATCCAGGATTTAATTAAAATGCTAAGATTTTTATCTTGATTTTTTATGTAAAAAAGACTTGAATCAACGTTCATGCCTGTAATAAATTATGGTGATATTTTGTATATGAATGTTTCTGTGCACTGGTTGAGTATGATAGAGTGTGTTTGATAGTGCAGTTACGACATCTTGTACACTGGTATGTTTATATTTACAAAGCGCTACTTGGGAATCTGCCTACTTATTTACCCTGTCTTTTTAATACAGGGCAGAGTTCTCAGTCTTCGTTCCAGTGAGTTTTTTAAACCTGCTGTTCCTAGGGCTCAAACCGAGTTGGGAAAGACTGCTTTTACCTTTGCTGCTCTATCCACATGGAATCTGTTATAGACTAATATAAAAAGCAAGGATTTTGTTTCTTTGAGCAGATTTAAGCAGATAAGATCAGTCAGTTTCAAATAATCTTTGTTTGTTTTAATTGATTTTAAGTGAGATTGTTTGAATTTTGAATATAATTTTTATGTTTTAACTTGTGCTAACTTAGTCTCGTGTGACGTATTATGATTAGAAAGTCTGTTTCTGTCGCGAGCCCATGCAGCCGCAGCCGAACAGGGCGCCGCCATCTTGTTGCTGCATGGTCTGTCTTGGCCAGGTCTCCCTTGTAAAAAATATCTTGTATCTGAATGGGACTAACCTGGTTAAATAAAAGGAAAAATAAAAAAAATAATAAAAACCTTAATCCGAATGAGAACCATGACTCTACACCAAAAGCATGACTCTAAATAAGAAACGCCAAACCAGATTACTCAAAATCAGATACAGAACTCTAAAATAGGAAATATTACTCCAAATCCAATTCAGATGCGTGTCAATCAGGACAGCTCCACAACATCCAGAGACCTCACGGCGGATCTCATCCATCCCCAGTGCCCTGTCACAGATGAGCTTGCAAACCACCTCAATGACTTTGGCTTAGGTAATGGATGAGTCTACCTTTATAGTCGTCAGACTATACTTTCTCAATGTAAGACGTGACGGTAGAATTGAGGAAATCCTTAAAGTATTACTTCCACCACATAACATTATCCCCAGTCTAGGTCAATAGATCCACACCCGGACGGTTTGCCAGAATTACTTCAAGTAATGGAAGCCAGTAGTCCTCCTCTAGGGCCTTGCAGAATTCCTCCCAGTTCTGGGTTTATGACTCCACAACTGGTGTCCCGATATCCGTCAGCTGCTTTTTAAGTCCAGGAGGCTTACATGGCCCAGTAGGACTCCTTCTTCAGTTTGACAGCATGCATTACTTCTGGTGTCCTCCACTAAGTTCAGGGGTTGTCCCACAACAGGCAATAGAGAGCCTGCAGCCACAATCATCGACAATGGAGAACATCTCATCGACAATGGAGGCAGATACCATGGTCTATTCTGACACATCCAACTCTCCACAGCAGATCCAACGCTCCACCAGGTGAGGATCAATTGACAGCTCAGCACCTCTCCTCACCTGAGTGTATAATATATAGGAATCATGTGAAAATGACAACAATGAGAAATTACAACAAAGTCAATCTACCTTCTAAATTCAGCTTAGTGTCCTGGTGCTACGTGCATTTGTGGACACCTCTATGCTAGAACATGGTGTTTGTTATGGACAAACCATGACTAGCACAGAAGTCCAGTAGCAAAGCACCACTTATGTACAGTTTTGGGAGGCTGTTCCTCCCAAGCACGACTCTCCAGGTATCACCATCATTGCCCACATGACCATAGAATTTTCCCATCAGAACAATCCAATGATCATCCCACCTATTTTCGACGGGATTCAGGTCTGGACTCTGGCTGGGCCATTTCAAAGCCTTAATCCTTTTCCGGTAAGGCCATTCTTCTGTTGATTTAGATGTGTGTTTTGGGTCAAGATAAATTACTCCAAATCAGGAACATTACTACAAATCAGATACATTACTCTAAAATAGGAAACATTGCTCCAGAAACACTACTCAATCAGAAACATACCTCCATATAAGAAATACTGCTCCAGAAACACAACTTAAAATCAGAAACATTACTCCAGTAACATTTCTCCAGAAACATTGAACAAAATCAGAAACATTGCTCCGACTCCAACCAGTCACACTTCTCCAACTCAGAAACATTACTCAAAATTAAAAATACTACTTCAAATCAGATACATTACTCCAAATCAGGTATATTACTCCAGAAACAGTGCACAAAAGTGTGACACTATAGAAAATTATATAAAAGTGCAGTGATTTTTACATTTAAATCTGTTTCATTACTGATAGAATTAAGCTGAGGTAATTAATTTTGTTTTTTTCTGACCAACTTAATTTTAATAAATATGCATTAATAAATATACATTCCTGAATTTCAGGCTTGCAACACAATGTAATATATTTTTTGTATAATCGTAATTTTTTTCATGGCCTCTTTTTTGTTCATTACTAGCTCTAAATTCCCCCCTTTCCCAATGTTTCTTTTGGAATATAGCTTCTAAGAATAACTTTAAATTGTCTAAGAAATAAGAGGCAATCAAAGTGGAATATTTCACCAAATCTACAGCCAAAAAGCAGTGAAAGGTAGCTTTGTTGTAGCTAATAAAATCCCGAGCCCGAGCTTCAAAGTATTTTTTTTTTCAGAGGGAGTAGGTGAGCAGGTTTGCCCCGACCAAAAACAGTGGCGAAGTCTTAATGTAAAAATTAATTACCATAGGAAAGGTTGGTAGGAATAAATAATGTACCAATGGTGCACCTGAAATGTATGGGAGAAAAACAGGCTTAGTTGGACTAATGAGAGAAACAAGTGCAAAACAGTAACTGTACAATGTCTCTAATAACTTATCACTGCTTAATCAATCCATCTAGAAGCTCTGCGTGGAAACATTCTGGAGCTGGATGATATAATGAACACTGTCATTAAACAGTAAACTTTATTCACATGCGTGGGCCGAATCACCACCAGTTCCAACTGATCTTGCAGGAGGTGGGCTCTGAGCCTACAGAAATGCCTTACCATACAGAAGTAAGGTGGCTGAGTAGGCGCAATGTCCTCAAAATGATTATTTGAGCTTAGGGACAAAATTACTTTTTTTCATGCAAAGTAAAGGAAAGCCCACGTCTGAACTGTTAGAACTAGTATTTGTGACTTTGCTATGTTGTGTGCCTAAACTGAACCTCTCGCCCTGCTGAATCAGATGCTGCAGGGATGCAAACAAGTCATCACATAGATGTCTGACATGATCACAGCTTTCCAGCATAAACTCGACATATAGATGTCCAAGCTAAAACAGCATTGTCTTCTTTTCTGTTTTTCAGAGCACTGTTTTTTATGTGCTACGTTGGCTACCAAACTGAGCTGGTTTGTAAATGAGTTTGATCAGTGCTTCTCTGACATTAGAGCACAGCACTTAGACGTTGGCATCTTTGTCAATCTTTTCACCACTGAAATCTGTAGTGCACCACATTACATCTGATAGAGTTGTAAAGGGACGGTTGACTTAGAGAAAAGTTCTTGGATGCTGCCATCTACTGTCCTCTGATTTGATGTCACAGGTTCGACTTCATATTGCCTATGTTCTGTACATAATTGGGAGCACCTATCTGTGCAAACAGATGTTTTCAATAATGAATTTAAACAAGACCAAGCACAGATCATGCATCATTAATGACAACCTTATGGACTGCCTCAGCAGACGACCCAAAACTAGACATCAACACACTGGCCGCAAAAAATGGTGTCAGAAAATACATAGGTTAGCAATTTTAAAAGTCATGCTTAAAAACATAATAGAATGTACGTATTTCAACTATAAATGGGAGTAGGTTATGTGTGATTTTAATGATTATATTTGCATTTTGTATTTGTTATTCTCAGAACAAGAACATATTTTTTACATCTTTGTAAATGCATATGCTATATTTGTAACATGAATAAATATTAAATATAATACATATATACATTTATTTAACAATATGTTAATGAGTAGGAAAATTTATTATACATTACATTTAGTTACATTTACTGTCTTACAGTTAAAACTGGCCCTTTGAGGGCAAGTATAATGCTGAAATGGCCCTTGGTGAAAATGAGTTTGACACCTCTGATATAGATATCCATGATACATACCCGATTTACACCTGATATGTCTTGCAACAATGCATAAAATTAATGTAAAAACATAATGTAATGAGCATTTACACCTGTATAATGATAAATTATCAATGATACGAGCTATACAGTTCCTTTGTGAACATATATTCCTAATTTTGTACATTAATTTTTCTAAAACAATCCATCCTTCTTGAGCATCATGAGAGACAATGATTCTCAAACTGTTGTGTGCCTACTAATGAATGACCCTCTTCATCACTCTGACAGGCAACACTATTCATCGCAAAGGTTTGAGACATTCCATAAAAATCATTAAACAGTGGTTAAATTAAACCATAAGGTAAATCCAAGGTTATGTATCACACTATTAATCATTGTCATTTCTTCCTAATGTCTTTGTATTTTTTGTCAAGTAGAACTGGTTTTATTTTCACACATCAGAGTCTATGTTGTATGAATTTGTTTAAGATGCTACTTTACTCAGTTTATATCTTTATTTTTTTACTTTAGTCATTCAGCATCTTAATACCAAAGCTCAAAGGCTTTAGGTATTAACCAGTCCACATTTAGACAAATGGAAACGATTAGTCTACTCCCTATAACTGGGAGCCTCTCCAAGTTGACTCCAAAGACACAACACAGAATACTCAGAGAGTTTAAAAAGGATCCCTAGCATAAAAGCTAAGGGATTGAGGGAATCATTGGAACTGGTTAACGTCTCCTGTACATGAGTATACCATATACATTTCATTGTACAGGCATGTCCATGGCAGGATGCAACAGAGGAAGCTGCTGATTTCCAAATAACATCACCTCATGTCTGAATTTTGAAAATGAGTACCTAGACACTACACAGTGCAACTGGGAACATGTTTTGTGGACTGATGTAACCATGGTTTGGGAAGCATAGGCAGCACCAAAAATTGTGTAAAAAGGCCACTGCATTCTAACATGAAACATCATCCTAATGGTGAAGTATAGTGCTGTGATCATTATGATTTGACATGCTTTGCTACTTCGGGACCTGGACTGCTTAAACGCAATGATAGTAAAATCAATCCTTAAGTTTATCAAGGTATACTACGGAATAATTTTAGAATGGCTATCCACCAACTGAAGCTCAATAGAAGTGTGTGATACCGTAGGACAATGACCCTAAACATTGTACTAAACTTACTACAAATTGGCTTAAAAATATTAAATCTGCCTTTTGGAGTAGCCCAGTAGAAGTTCTGTAAGAATGAATGGTCCTGAATGTTGTGCAGGTCTGATCAGCAGCTACCTGAAACACTTTTTGTAGTTTATTTCTGCCAAATAAATGTAAACCAGTTATTACGTTCAAGGGTTACTCACTTTTTTCACCACCATAGTGAATGTTTAATGTTGTGTTCAATAAATCCCTAAAATATTATAATTGTTGTGTGGTATTAGGTCTAGCACTTTGTTTTTGTTTATACTTAGGACTTGGATTGTAGATCAGATCACATTTTATGACCAATTACTGCAGAAAACCAGGTCATTTTAAAGAGTTCACATACTTTTTCTTGCAACTGTAACTGCAGGACCTGGAGTTGAAACGTAGTCTGATTTCTCTATGATTGTATTAGCCTCCTTGTCTAGTATGTCATCTTCTTAATTTTCCTCTCTCACACAGAGGCTTTAAAATATCCTCTTTTTTAAAATATGGACTTTTAAACTGATTTTTGATGTTCAAAAAATTATTATTCTTTATTTATTGTTTATTTATTGATATAATTATTGTTTATTATCATACAGGAAGTGTTGTTGCTGGCTGAGATTTTCCGGGAAGTATTTCATCACCTCCTTATGTGTACTGTGTATAGCCCATTGACTGGTATAACTGATGTAGCAGTTCCATACACTGTCATCACTGGCAGCTACCCAACTTGGCAGTGTACATCTTGGTTAACTCAGTTCCGATTATATCAATCATAACCTCCATCTGAATCTTGTTTATGTTTTCCCTACAGGACAAAAGATTCTGTGAATATGTTTGGCAGTTTATATCTCGTGAGATTTGTCCATACTTTTTTTTAATGCAAATTCATTCCTGCCATAGTTTCTGTAATAGTTTTCTTCATAGAATGCATGACCTTAGACTGTTCAAGATAATGAGTTAGATTAAATTTGAACTGTTAAACTCACCATAGGTGCGTTTTTTGCCTTGAGAATGCTGATGGCGAAGAATAGAGAAGGTCAGAAAGGGCTACACTGTGTTTCTGTGGATTTAGCTTATAATAGGGTGCCGAGGGAGGAACTGTGGTGGTGCATGAGGAAGTCTGGAGTGGAGGGAAAGTACGTTAGATTGGTGCAGGTATGAAAATAACATGACAGTAGTGAGATGTGCAGTAAAGGTGGGACTGCATCTGAGCCCCTTCTTGTTTTCCTCTGGTGATGGACAGATTAACAGATGAGGTCAGACAGGAATCATTGTGGACTATGGTGTTTTCAGATGACATTGTGATCTGTATTGAGAGCAGGGAACTGCTAAAAGAGAACTTAAAGAGGTGGAGGTATGCTCTGGAAAAGAGGGGAATGAAAGTCAACACTTGTAAGATAGAATACATGTGTGTGAATGAGAGGGAGGCAGGTAGAACTGTTAGGCTACAGGAAGAAGTGGTCACAATGGTGCAGGAGTTCAGTTACTTAGGATCAACTGTCCAAAGAAATAGGGAGTGTGGAAAAGAGGTGAAGAATATAGTACAGACAGGATGGAGTTGATGATGAAAAGTGTCAGTGTCAGTGTCGTGTCGCAGCACAAGTGAAAGGAAAGGTAAATAAGTGAGTAGTGAGACCAGCCTTGTTGTATGGTTTGGAGACAGTGGCACTGACTAAGAGACAGGAAGCAGAGCTGGAAGTG
>JAOUQV010312678.1:0-19141 GCA_028565295.1 Aspidoras spilotus
GTCTCCAGAAGAACTGTGTAAAAGTCTCCAGAAGAACTGTGTAAAAGTCTCCAGAAGAACTGTGTAAAAGTCTCCAGAAGAACTGTGTAAAAGTCTTCTGAGGAACTGTGTTAAAGTCTCCAGAAGAACTGTGTAAAAGTCTCTAGAAGAACTGTGTAAAAGTCTCCAGAAGAACTGTGTAAAAGTCTTTTGAGGAACTGTGTTAAAGTCTCCAGAAGAACTGTGTAAAAGTCTCCAGACGAACTGTGTAAAAGTCTCTAGAAGAACTGTGTAAAAGTCTCCAGAAGAGCTGTGTAAAAGTCTTCTGAGGAACTGTGTAAACGTCTCCAGAAGAACTGTGTAAAAGTCTCCAGAAGAACTGTGTAAAAGTCTCTAGAAGAACTGTGTAAAAGTCTCCAGAAGAACTGTGTAAAAGTCTCCAGAAGAACTGTGTAAAAGTCTCTAGAAGAACTGTGTAAAAGTTTCCAGAAGAACTGTGTAAAAGCCTACAGAACTGTGTAAAAGTCTCCAGGACTGTCAAAGTTACTTTATTAGGTACACCTGTTCAATTGCTTGTTAACACATATCTAATCAACCAATCACCTGTCTGCAACTCAGTGCCTTTAGTCATGTAGAGATGGGCAAGAACTGAGCAGATTAGATCAGATTGGAGAAGAACAGTGATTTAAGCGTGGCTTGGTTGTTGGTGCTGCTCTGAGTATTTCAGAAACTGTTGATCTACTGGAATTTTCATACACAACCATTTGTAGTGTTTAGGGGCAGTTGTGTGGATCAAAATGACCATATTTTGTATATCAGTGAGAGGTCAGAGGAGAATGGACAGACTGGTTTGAGGTGATAGAAAGTCAACACTAACTCAAACAACCACTGGTTACAAGGAATGTCGAATAGCATCTCTGTTCAAAGTAGGACACAATGAATTAAGGCTGTTATAATTGAGGCAAAAGAGGGTCTGAAGTGTTACTGGCAAAGTGTACCTAATAAAGTGGCCAGTGATTTTATACGTTTTTATATATTATGTAGAAAATATTGATTAGGATTAGTTTATAAAACATGTTTGCATTTGTTAAAAGACTTTCCACAGAAAAAGTGGAACAGTACTGTAAGAATCTGACACAGTTCTTCTCGAGATTTTGAGAGTCACACTTGCTTCCTTCCTTTCTGGGGCATTTAAGAGGTAAAAAATCACTAGCATATCTTAAATCTCCAGGAACTCCTCTTCAACCTCCTACACAAAAAGATATACATCTTGCATTAAACTGTTGGTATTTGCATTTTATATTAAAAATACTGTAATTTTAATGACAGTCAGTCATTCAAGCGTGTTCATTAGCTGCTGCTGTTGTTATTTGAAAAATAAATTTTATCTGACTAAAACTAAAAACACACATTTTGGTGTTACAGTTAAACTCCATCGACAAACTCAATACATGTTTGTATCCTTAACTCATTCATTATCTTCTGCTTAATCCACATGGGTTTGCGGGCCAGGCAACTCTAGGCTCGAGGGCAGTAACGCAACACTAGACAGGGCGCCAGTCCATCTTAAGGCACACACACACATAGTCTCACACACACATTCACACACTAAGGGCCACTTTATAGACACCAATTAGCCTAACAAGCATGTATTTGGAATGCGGGAGGAAACCGGCACACCCAGAGAAAGCCCGTGTGAACATGGAGAACATGCAAATTCCACACAAAAATTTCTCAAGTCGGCCCACTCTGGGATCCTTTTTGCTTTGAGGCGGTTGTGCTACCCACTAAACCATTGTGCCGCTTCTGTTTGTATTACATTAAAATATTTATTATTGGAGATTGTGGTGCTGAATTTATTACCCGACGATATGTTTTGTGTCCTGTTAGTGTTTGCCGATTTTTCTGGTTAAATAAATAGCATACAGTTTCAGGGCTGTTGCCAGATTGGGCGTTTGTCCTGAAACTGGGAATAATTTTGCTCACCTGCCCAACAATTAATTTTGACTCAAACCAGATCAAATTAAAATCTGACTAGCTGACTCAACGTGGTAGCACTGTTTATTAAATGTGAAGACATAGTTTGGCATTTGTTACGTTGGTGCAGGTAAACAAACACACACCAGGACTCTGAAATCCCAGAATGCACTAAAGCGCAACAAAGAGGAGTCTTAACTTCAATAGTATGAGATCTGTGTATAGTATAGTGTAAAGTTTAAAGATTTTAAGTGTATAGGTGAGGAATTGTGAGAGTAAAGTTACTTCTGTGTTTTATATATACTAATTGATCACTGGATTAGGAACACTTAGAGTAATTACAGATGACGTGCAGAAGAAGGCAACATTTGCCAGCTATGGGTTAACAGAATGGCATTAGAGAACGGATAGTTGGTAGTCCGGATGTGTGGTGTCGGTGTCATCAGAAAACATCAAGTTGAAAGTCACACAGCATGGTTTGTTCCGACTTGGGTATGGAGGATGTTTGGCACCTTGTGGAGTCCTGTACTCTGCATGCTGTAATTAATTTAAAAAATCTAATTGGAACAATCTTATTATTAGCCATCTGTTCCTAATCCAGTGATCGATCACTGAATGGGGGGTGGGGGGTGGGGAATGAATAGCTGTTTATCCTAATCATCCAATCTGCTGGATCCTGAACAATTTACTGCAGAAAAAATGGTCAGGCTCCAGATGTGCCCAAAATGTGGTTCCTAAAGCGAGTACATCTGCAATGTGATAATGTCTATATTTGTGTTTAATAATAAAAATTGTAAATAAAACAGAATTCAGTGATGTACAAAATTTCATGACAACAACACATTTTTAAAAAGTTGTCACAAAGCCATGTTTACCACTGTGAGAGATCAACTTTTCTCTTTACAAAGTCTGTAAACCTCTGGGGACTGAGGAGACAAGTTGCTCAAGTTAAGGGATGGAAATGTTAACCCATTCTTGTCTAATGTAGGATACTAGTTTCTCAACTGTCTAAATTCTTATTTGTCATATCTTTTAAGATGCACCAGATGTTTTCTATGGGTAAAAGTTAAGTACCTGGACCCTTCTTCTATGCAGCCATGATAATTGATGCAGTATGTAGTTTGGCATTGTCATGTTGGAAAATGCAAGGTCTTCTTTGAAAGAGTTCTTGTCTGGTTGAAAGAATATGTTGCTCTAGAACCTGGATATACCTTTCAGCATTGATGGTGTCCTTCCAGATGTGTAAGCTGCCCATGCCAAACACACTAACACGACTACATACCATCAAAGATGCAGACTTCTGAACTAAGGGCGGATGACAACTTGGGTCGTTGTTCTCCTCTTTAGTCCGAATGACACAGTGTCCCTGATTTCCATAAATTAAATGAACTATGACCCAGAGAAGACGGCTGCACTTCTGGATCATGTTTGTATACAGCTTCTTCTTTGAACTATAGTTTTAGCTGGCGACGGCGGATGGCACAGTGAATTAGGTTCACATATAATGCTTTCTGGAAATATTCCTCCACACAACTGCCCCTCACTGGATATTTTGTCTTATAATGTCTTATAATGCTCGGTTTGTACTCCAGCAAGTTGTCTTGACCACCTCTACATGTATAAATGCATTGAGTTGCGTACATGTGATAGGCAAACATGCTTGAGTACCTAATAAAGTGGCCAGTGAGTGTCAGTCTGTTATTCCTTATTAAAAGGACATTTGTCTCAAAGAATACAATTTGTTGTATTTATCAAGTCGAAATGTCTTGATATTTAGGACATCCAAAAAAAACTTTATAAATGCTACAGTCAAAAATGATCTGCACTGATTTTATAAAAGAGGGATTCATAATTTTTTACACATTCTCTTTGCTTTTTTCGATACACTGCTTTATAAATATATATAAATATTATTATGAAATATCTAAATATAACTGGATTGTGATCATTTTTGACTCAGCTGTGTCCACAATCCACAATCACACACCTTTATTTTGGTTAGGTAACGTACGAGTATGTAGAAATGAAGGTAGCTCACAATGGCTGTTCAAATGTGTGTGTGTGTGCGCGCCAATATAAATGTAATAATTTACATAATTCATTAAGAAAATGTTCATTTGTTTAAAAACGAAGAGTTACCGTTTCAGTAGTGGCACTTTTATTTCCTGTACATACTTTTTTCTTTCTTTTTTTTTTCTACCTTTTTTTTTTTTTAGGTTTGTGTGTGTCGCTGTAGACTTTCCACTCCCCTGCTGGCTGGATTTCTGTTTTTCTTGTCTCGTCAGTGGACACGTTTGCACACGTTTTGTACTGTGTGTTTGTATTATTGTTATGATTGTTATTATTATTATTATGATTATTATGGTTATTATGGGATGTTGTGTGCTGTAAGTGATTTATGTTTTAAAATGTTCCGAGTTAGGAAAGCTGGTCGATGCTTTCTCAGCTGGAATGCTGCTGTTGTAGTTTCACATTCCATACACACACACATGCACATGCACACAAGTTCTATCCCTCTCCATACCCATTGTACCCTGCACACTCTGTTTCTTCTTGCTGAGCCGTATTAAGTTTCTTCCCCAGAGGTAAAACTCAAAGCCATTTTTTTCCCTTTCGTCCTCTTTTCCCTCTTTATCTTAGTCTCTCTGTTTGCCGGCACACGACGTCGTCTGGTGTGGGCCTCTTGCTCACTTGTGCAAGTGTGTGTGTGTATTTACTCTGGAGTGTGTGCCGGGAAAAAGTCACTCCTTTGTCCTGGCTTTGGAAAAAACTCAGATCTGCGAGGTGTGAAATGCGATTTCTCCCACTGTCCCAAACACAACGCGGTGATTATTGTGCACCATCCTACGAGCTGGAAGAAACTGGTTCAGATTGAAAAACATTTACACGGACTACATATAAAACAAAGTACAGTAAAGTTACAGTAAAAGATTTTTATGCTATCACTAATTTATTATAATAAAAATTTTAATTTTATTTTCTGGTATTAGTATTTGGTCAGGATCAGATATTAAAGGAAAATAGACAGATATTGGAACATGCATAAATATACTGAGGCACCGAACAGTTACTGGATTAGAAACACCTGGCACCAGGTTTGCATTTTCAATAAGTTAAATACATTTTGTAGTGCACTATGTAGGGTGTAGAACATATATCATTATTATTATTATTGTTGTTATTATTACTGTTTATTGTTTAAAACCTCATGATGAGAACAATATAACATCCACAAACAAGGTTATACACAGTACACTAGTCATAGATTTCCAGTTCTCTTTGTACTCCATGTCTTTGTACTCTGGGAGTGAAGCAGAGCACCTGGAGGAAACCCACAAAAACACTGCGAAAACTTGCAAACTCGACTAAGACATTGTCTGTAGTGCTGTCTCATGCCTCCCCCATAGGGCATGTAAACTTGTGTTGCCTACAGCGTATGATTGTGTTGTGTGTGTATATATGTTTTAACGACCCGGGGATTGAACTCATTTACATTTTTGATACGTCCTGCATTACATTAGGTACGTCCTGTAGTGCAGTAGGTTGTAGTGCATTCAAACTTGCCTGCAGTTTAAATATAGGTAATTGGAATAAAATTTAGGCATTACGTATTGTTTATTTGTAATATATACTGAATAATCACTAAATAACGGGCACCTGGCAGGTGGCATGTGATTACTGGTAAAAGTTCCCCAAGTTGTGATTACGTTTCAGTCACCTCCCATACAAGGTGTTTATCTGTTTACTGCACGCTAGAAGGCAACATTTACCAGCTACATGTAAACTGGCTGACCTGAGTGCCAATGATTTAGCAACAGCTGCAATTGAGGTAATTTTGATGACCCATCAACAAACACAAACAACAAACAAGTGGTTGAAGCAAGCGTGTTATTGCCAGAGCTGCTTCGGTAGATATGTGCCGACTTGCATATGGTTGATGTTCTCTATCCTGTGGAGTCTGTTCCCAGAGGTCTGTGTGGTGTAATAAAACATGTGCGCCGACCTGTTATCAGCCAGGCGTTCCTAATCTAGTGACTGAACTCATTATCAGGAGTATATAAATAATTTGTATGAATTATGCTAATGTTTGTGAGTTTTCTTGCACTGAGAGGTCTGTGTTCAGATTTTTTTTGTGGTTTCAGTAAGAATGGCCTTGTGGGATTAGAAATCGATTGGCTTTTCACAATTGAGGAGTCTCTTGGATTTTTTCTAAACGTGGCAGACACGTGAGAGACTCATGACTGTTGAGTGGCAGTGTGGCTTCAGATGTCAGGAAAGTGGAACACAAGCATAACTATAAATGTGTGTACAAGTGTGTTGGAGATGATGAAGCAGTGTTAACAGCAGTGTGAGTTCTTATCATGACTAATTTTAATATTATTATTTGCCCAAATAAAGCGCCCGAAGACGACATGTGCCCTCAGATATCATGTGACTGAAATGGAAGAAAAAACTGAGAGACATTCTACGAGCACACAGAGAGAGAGAGAGAGAGAGAGTCAAAATATGATGATGTTACAATATTCTTGAGCCAGCATGTTTCAGTTGTGGCGTCTCGTACTACAGAGCCTTGACATGTATTTTACTTTTGTGTGGCTTTATCAGAATGAGTCAGGATTCCAATGTACGACCAGTAATGAGTCCATAATAACCATGTTGCCTTTGTTTCAAACGTTTCTCTGTATTAATATGTCTGTAATGTTTGTTGATTGGTGTTAATGAGTTCAATAAGGTTGGATCAAACAATATGCTAAAATACAGAAATTTGCCGTTGTGGGGTAATTACAATGTGTCTTGTCTTGAATTTTCGATTTAAACGTGCCATCTTTGCACAACAAATTAGTTGTCTAGTGTTGGCTCTTGTCAAGCCAGTTTCCTGTATGTTATGATCATCTTGTTCGTTTTGGAAAGAACAAAGTTAAGATTTACCACATAGAAACATTTCAAAGTGTGTCTCGGGGTACATGGGAAATATTGCTAGTGTCACTTGATGAGCGTTTGGCGAACTTGTTTGTACTGAATTCAATTTAAAGCCGAATTATGCCAGCTGCTAAAGGGCTAACAAGGGCCTGCACACTAGAAGGCTATGTTTAGCAGCTATGTGTAAACAGACTGACAGATACTTGGAGCCTGGAGGTATGGTGCCAGTCTTTCATAAAAAAAGTGGCACTAGTTAGGAGGGGTGGCACAGTGGTTGTGCTTTTGCTTTACAGGAAATAGGAAATTTCTTTGTGGAGTTTGCATGTTCTCCACTAGTTTTTTCCAGGTGTTCTGTTTTCCTCCCACAGTCCAAATACATGTATGCTAGGTGGATTAGAGATAATAAATTGTATACTAGGTATATAATATTGTGCATGGATGTAACCTTGTTCATGAAATGACCACTGATGCTAAAGCACTGGTTGAACTGCTGCTGCAGACATGGTCAGACAACTTGTCAGGTTTATATTCTTGGTGTTCTTAATCTTGTCGGGTAATTTTTATGCTCATTTTTTACATTTATGTCATTTGGCAAACACTCTGAACCAAAGCTACCTACATTTAGCTCTTCCTACAAGTGATCATTTAAGGTTTTCTCAAGAACCCAACAGAAGCATCTTGGCTTTCGTGGGATTTGACCTCATGATCTTTCGGTCAGAATTTCGATGTCAATTTCCAGTTTATAGTCAAGCAAATTGTGTTTATCTCAGAGGTTAGTCTAACTGTATTGTGATGTTTTTGGTTTTGTGGTGTGGTGCTTTAAGAAATAAATATTCAGATATCAAAAGCCTGATGAGGACAGTGTAATGACATAGTTTCTAAACGCTTTCTCTCTGTCTCTGTATTTCTGTTTCGACATCTTAGCTTCTTTTGTGGAAAATTTCTTTGATGCTTATTTACCACAACCAGCTCTGGCTCAGGAAGGCATGTGGTGTTGATAATTAGCCGATTATTTGGATCAAGACGGATTAGCAGGGGAAAAAAGTGAAGGAATTTTTTTTTTTCGAAACCACCACATGATTATCCTTGTTCAGTTTGTTTTGTACCGGGGGCAGTTGAAATTATAAGCAAACACATAGGTAAAGTAAGAGTTAGTGTGTATTTTTTTTTTTTTATGTAATTTTTTTATTCCTTAAAGAGATTGAGAAGCACTTTTGCCTCGTGGTCATTTGAGTTGCTAGGAGTTGGGGGGAAAAAAAGATTCATTGTGTGGGTGAAAAGAACACTGCCCTTTTCCAAAATGGTGAAATTGTCGACTGGAAATTGAGGTTAAGTGCTACCAGGCTATAGGAGAGGGAAGGGGGAGGGAGCGAGAGAAAAAGAGAAGAGAGGAAGTGAGATAGATGTTTGGGCTTGTTAAAATCCGGAGATTAGGGCAAAAGGGGCTTTAGTTTGCTACAAATTAGCACCAAATTAAAATGCTTCACATTCCTGCTTTAAATTTGTGTGTGAACTAAAAAAATCTTTTCATATTCACAGATAGACATAAGCAAATCATATTCTGTGTTTGACCCATTTCAAATCCATCAAATAACACCAGTTCTTGGAAAGTTTTTCCAGCATGTTGTATGTCAGTGTGTGTTGGGACATGTTAGTGTTGGCTCTTGTGTATTGGAGTATGTTTGTTCTAGATATTGTGTGTAGGAGTATGTTGGTGTTTGATTGTATGTGTTTCAATATGTTTGCGTTAGATAGTGTGTGTATGTGTTGCAGTATGTAGGAGTATGTTGGCTCTGGATGGTGTGTGTTTCAATAAGTTGTTTTTGGATATTGAGTGTGTGTGTGTGTTTGAGTTTTGAAGTGGGTATGAGAATGTTGTGTGTGACTTGAAGATTCTGTTTGATTATGTTCTTCTGGCTGGTGTGTGTTTTGGAGTACAGTATTTCAGATTTGTATATTGTGTGTGTGTGTTTGTGTGTGTTTCAGTATGTAGTAGAATGTTGGTGTCGGTGGTTGTGTATATAAATACTGAAGTTTCCAAGGTAATTCTTGTCTATAATTTTAAAAGAAACACTGACAAGATGTGGGTGTGTGGTGGAATAATGTTGGCTTGGCATACATTGGTGTGTGTTGGAGTATACTGAAAAACAATCCTGTGTAGAAGAGCGTTAATTTAATCAGTAATCAGTGTGATGAATGAAAGTGAGCGCAGGGTGTGGTTATTTACTTGAATGCACAATCATCAATAGGTTATTAACCGCAAATTAGCAAAGCCCCCCAAACACCTCACATTACATTTTCTGTTTTCCCTGTTCAGACTATCAAAGAGCAGGGTTGTGTGGTTAGTTGTATTTATGTATTTATTTTTGTGTAGTATTTTAATTTTATTTATTTTTGTGTAGTATTTCAATTTCCTAATGCTGTAGTTAAACGCAGGAAGAAAGCTATAGTATAGCTACTTCAGGAAATGGAGAGACTTCCTGTTCCAGCATGAACAACTTCCTCTCTTTGGTTCAGTGTGGACTCGGGCCAGATCCTCTTTTCACTCTGCAGTAGTGTGTGTATGTGCTTAATTGTGTAACCTGTGCGCACAGGTTTTTTTTTCCTCTTTCAGTCACTATTAATGTGACTGCGGTTAGACAAACAGACAGACAGACGACAGAGAGAGAGAGAGAGAGAGAGAGAGAGAGAGACTCTTTTCTCTACGTGTGTGATTCAAGCTGTACATTTCATACTACAGAAACACGAATGTGTTTAACAGTGATGATTTTTATAAACCAGAATTCATCTTGGAGTATCTGGTATTTCATTTGATTCAAATATAATTAAAATATCCAGTAAGTAAGAAGCCAAAGGTTCAATTTAGTTAGGACATCTGAACATCCCAGTTAACCGATTCTCTAGTATCCATAAACCACTATATCTGCACAGTTACCTAAAAAGTTCTAACACTATACGCAGAATACTTGACTAAACCAATATGTCTTGAGTCTAGATTCCAACATTGAGTCTTTGCCTAAGTCCTGAACATTTATGTGGAGGACTGTTACCTAACTGGGGGGGAGGCTTTGTAAGAGAAAGCTCTGCCACCTCCTGTAACTTTCATTATTATAGGAAACTCCAAGCATCCTGCACATTTTAAACGCAGTAGGCGAGGTGGATCATGAAATAATAATAGTTTACTTTGATCTTCCAGAGTGAGATCAGTTAGTGCTTTATACTTACATGAGCAGTATAATTTTATAGTTAATACTAAATCCAATTGGAAGCCAGTGAACTGTAAATAAGACAGAGGTGATGTAATCATATGTTTTACTTCTATTAAGTACTCTGTCTTCAAGATTTTGCATTAACTATAGCTTTCGTATATACCTGCCAGAGCATGCAAACAACGAGGCATTGCAAGAATCCAGTCTGGATAGGGCATGGTGCTTAGATGCTGCAGCAGTGGGCATGGAGAGCTGATGACATAATCAGTGTCAGCTACAGTGACTAAACATTCTGCTTTACAATATTGCATAGTGTTCGAATAATTTCACGTATACAGCTTCCCAGGATTGAGTGAGGCAGAAAACAGCTTTCCAGATTTTAAGTTGCACCCAAGAAAGAGAGGAAAGTGTTAATTTATAACTATGAAGAAAACTTCTTTTTATTTATCCCTGAAAAAGAGTGATTTATTTTCTGGTAAACAACAAAACACCTAACATTGTCCTACTCTTTAAACAAAAGATATTAACAAAAAAGTGTATTCTAACCTAGCAAAAAATTAGGACACCCTATCTGCAATAGCTAGTGGTATCCATTTTATCTGAAATAGCTTCTTGAAGCCATCTAATAGAAAGAAAAATCGAAAAAAAGAATTTTCTGCTCTGAGATGTTTGAGGGATTTCTTTTATGTACAGCCTGTATATAGCCGCCCAATAGCATCTCACTGGGATTAAGATTTGGCCATTCCAGAAATCTCCATTTCGACAGTCCTTGGTTGATTTACTCAGATGTTTGGGGTCATTGTGATGTTGTAGGGTTCATTTCTGCTTCAGCTTTATTTTGCAGATGGGCTCACATGTTCCTCAATCAGTCTCTAATACATGGTGGAATTCATGGTGGATTATATGATGGAAAGTTGGCTAGGTTCTGCTATACCAAAACCCCATACCATGATATTTCCACCTCTATGTTTTGCAGTTAATATGACGTTCTTCTCTTGGAATGTTGTATTTGGGTCACATCATTTACTTCTGTTACAGTGTCTGAATAATTCAATTGTAGACTTGGCGATCTAAAAAACATTGTTTCATATGTCCTGGTCTTTGTCTGCATTCTCTTTGCTGATCTGCATCAGCATGGCCTTCATGTTTCTCTTATAAAGCAAAGCTTTTCTCCTGCATACCTCCCATGGAAGTTAAATGTGCACAGTCTCTTTTTGATGGAATGATTTGAAATTTCACATCACCAATAGCAAGAGCCTGTTGTATAATATCCCATGATGACAGTTTAGGGTTTTTGGGAAATTCTCTTATTATCTTGCAATCTGCTCTTGTACTCGCTCGGATGTCTAGACCTGGGTATTTTGACAGTGTTCACAATTTTCCAGTTAGTGGAATGAATCATAGGACTTTTTTACAGTAATGTCTATTATATATATATATACACATATATATGTGTATATATATATACATATATATACACATATATGTGTATATATATACATATATATGTGTATATATATATACATATATATGTGTATATATATGTATATATATATACACATATATATGTATATATATACATACATACATACATACATACATGCTACATACATACATACATACATGCATGCATACAGGGGTTGGACAATGAAACTGAAACCCCTGTCATTTTAGAGTGTGCAGGTTCAATTATCAGGGTAAGAGCAGTTTTGCTCAAAATATTGCAATGCACACAACATTATGGGTGACATACCAGAGTTCAAAAGAGGACAAATTGTTGGTGCAATTTAAAATAAATTCCTCACTGATGTGATTGCAAAGTGGGAGAAGTTTAAATTCCACAAAATTGTGGTTTAAGTGGTTTAGGTTTACATTTAGAGATTGCATTAATACTAAAGATGGACAGCGGTAAAAACAAGTCATGACAATCGGAGGTCTATTTTAATAAGAAAAATTTAATAGTTAGAGAGAGCATGTGATACACGCAAACATACATACACACACACATACAGAGATAGAGAAAGAGGCCTCAGCTAGGAGACAACTACTGGGTAATCTTCATATGATACCCACATTGCCCTGGGGAAGTGTGTGTGTGTTGCACACTCTATGGCTTTCTATATTCTACATAAGTAATTAGTACCAGCTTGGTTATGTTTATTTGGGTTCATGTAGGGTCAAATTTATTTAGCTTTTCTGTCCCTCTCTCTAGCTCTATCTCTTTCTCTTTCTCTTTTCCTCAATTTCTCTCTCTACCTCCATCTGCCTCTCCCTCCTTCGCTTCCTCTCTCTCTGTCTTTTTCTTCCTCCTTCTTTCTATGTACATCTCTCCCTCTTTCTCCCTGTGTTTTTCTTTCTTAGTCTCTTTATCACTCTTTGTCTTGCTCTCTTCGCTTCGCTTTCTTGCTCTCTCTTGTGCTCTCTCTATCGCTCTTTCTCATTCTCTTGCTTTTTTCTTCCTCTGAGGTAGTTTTCACACTTGCAAGTTTGTTAGAGTTTTAGTTTCATCACTGTATGTTATATTAGAGCTGAAACAATTCCTCAGTAACTCAGTACAATTCCTCAGTAATTTAATTACTTAAAGTCATCAATGCAAATGAGCTGCAGAGAATATGGTCATACTGTCAGACGAGATTTACGGTACTTCAGTAACGCGCCAACACTGCGAGCAAGTGACATGGGGGTTTGATGGAGCGGACTGCACCGCAAACTGAAAAAAAAAATTATTGAGTGGCAAACCTAAGAGAGGGTTTATAGAAAACGACATTTCAAAAGCTTTGTTTCATATGAAGGGGAAAAAATGAGATTGCTAGAGTCTATGTATTAACAAATATTGTTGTAGTCCAGAGAACATCCCTTGTACTTGAAGGAGGAAAAATGCAACACGTAACCACAATGAATATCAATATACATGTCTTTGTATTTGAAACTATGTACTATTCAAATATTTATATTTTTCTTTAAAAAGTACAAGTATTTTTTCTTCTTCTTGTTATTATTAATCTGATAATAATAACAATAATAATAATTTATATTTTATTTATCTCAGTAGGAAAATTCTTTCTCTGCACTCGAAGCAGTGTGCTGCCGTTGTCTGTTGAGGGTTTAAGTGTCGTGCTCAATCGCTAAGCGCTATCGATTAGGCATTGGCTGCCCTTGAAAATTACCCGATTATTCGATGTAATACTTGATTTTGCTGCATCTCTATTATATAATAATGAAACTTTTTTAAGAACCTAAAAAATTCTAAAGCATCAACTGGTCAACACTATGTCTACACATGAGCATCATCATGTGTTTCACCTCAACATCTTATACTATATGAGAGCCATCTGTTATATAAACGCCAACTGCGGCACTTTATCATTGATCGTATACCACCTGCCTGGTGTTTCTAAACTATCCATCTACATAGGTGTATTGTTTGTTAATACATTGTGCATCACATCCCACATTTGTTGTGTTATTGTTTTTTTTTTTTTTTCTTCAGCAAACCAACTTAAGTCACATTTGTACGTTTTGGACAAACGTGACCATGTTATATCTGTAGTGTAAATGCAAAGCCATCTCGATGCGTCCTGGACAGGGGCTAGACTGACTGAGTCATATCTCTGTCTGGAAACTGTGTAGTCACTTTGTTTAACAGTCGATCTCTGACACTGGGGAATGATTTTCATACAATTTCTCTTCTTGTCTCATCTCAGTTACAGAAATTATATCCAGTATATAATCATGAAGTTTAAAAATGGTTGAAAAAAAAGAGTCTGTGAAGGAGTGTGTAAACATGACCTTTAGGGTGGTTCAGGCAGCTGTCGGAGACGAGGTTGTTTTAGCAGATTGTCAGCGAGTACCTCGACAGAAAAAGAGAAATCTTTCGTCTCTCATTAATTTATGAGTATTGTTAGCAGATGCTTAAACCCATCCACACGCTACGTCATACTTCACTACGGCTCTCACTGAAAGACTAGATATTTGGTTTAATTAAGTATGCAAGTATCTGCACATATAATTAAATGAGACCATGTTTGCATGAGCGAATGTTAATTTATTTTATTTCAAAAACATGTAAGAATATCAGCATCACGACAAGGTTAATTTCAAATTTGTCTGTTGCTAAGTGCGTCACGGTGGTGCAGTGGGTCTGGGTGACTTGCATGTTCTCCCCGTGTTCGAATGGGTTTTCTCCAGGTGCTCTGGTTTCCTTCCGCATTCCAAAGAGATGCATGCTAGGTTAATTGGTGTCGCTAAAAAGTGGCCCTTAGTGTGTCATTGTGTGTGTGTGTGTGCGCGCCCCACAATGGATTGGCGCCCTGTCTTTGGTTGTTCCTGCTCTTGTGAACAGAATTGCCGGGTGGGTGCCAGCAAATGTTGTTAATGAAATAATAATAATATACTGTATGTCAGAGAACTCATTCAATGTGGTTATTTTTTGTACAAACTGTTCCTTTCTTCCTTATTGTTTTTTTCTTTTGTGTTCCTTGAGCAGCTGTTTTAAGTGATGCTGCAGCATATACGCCCATAGCACTGTGCCAACACTCACACATGCATATCCTTTCTCACATACACACACAGATATGAGGTAAATAGTTTTGTGAAATGATTCAGGGACACACATGAGGGTTGTATTTTTTTTTTTTTACAGCATTCCACATCTGGATGCAATATTGCCAAACCTGAATCTAAAACTGAGGAAATTTTCAGCCAGAGAGAGAGAGAGAGAGGGAGAGAGAGAAAGGAAGGAAGGGATTGGAGAAACGATGAAAGAGAGAGATCAGGAGGATGGATGAGAGGATGGATGAGGAGCAGAGAGAAATACTTAGGGCTGAAAATGGTGAGATAATATTGGTGAAGGTATAGAAGTGTGAAATGAAGGATGAGAGAGGGAAAGTAAAGAGACAGATTGAACACTGATTAAAAGGTGAACTAATAAAAGAAAATAGAGAGAGAGAATAAGATAATGAATAATATAATATTTATAGTTTAGTAAAATGCAATAAACATATCGGTGGTAGCATTGCTGTCTCACAACCTTCTGTTTTAATCAGAGAAGGAACATGGAAAATGAACAAAGACACTCTTCTTTAATTCATTTAATTTTGTACATTATTTTTCTTTCCGTTATCCTTGTCTTATTCACTGTTTCACTTTTCCCTTCTCCTTTTTTACTCTCTTTTACTTTCTTTCTTTGCTGCCCCATTCTTTCACTCCATATTGCTCTCTGTTGAAATCGTTCAGTATTCTGTGAAAGGAGAGTCTTACTTTCTTTGTAACTTTTATCTCTTTTACGTTTCTTTCTCCTATTACTTGCATAGGAGATATTTTCTTTTTTTATCTTTATCTTGTTATGTTTTAAATATATTCGTTCTTTCGTTCTTTCTTGTGTTGTCACCTGTGTGTTAGTTGTGGTTCTAGATGTCCGTAGAACTCTCCTCATTCGCAGACACTCGTTTATCTCTGAGACAGGGGAATATGAATGCACGGGGGCAGAAGCCTCTTTATGTTTTAGTAATGAACACTTGTCAGTGTGGGCGTGGGGTTTGGGTTGTATAAGTTTACTTTAACATGTAATCAGCTCAGCCAGGATTCTGGAAAGTAATTAACATGACCAATAACATGTCCATTACAGTTTTAACGATGAACTATTAGTGAACTGTTTAAGACGGTGTAGATAGGTGTCATATAGATAAAATTGCACAATGTTAGTGTTAATAAAAACATTCTGTTAATGTCTTTTAAATATTTTAACACAAAGAAAGACTATATAACATGATTACGATTGACTGTATTTACATAGTCAGATATTTTATATTTGAAATTTATCATTTAAATATTATATTTATAACTTCATATTTTCCATATATTATACTCCTCCATCTGTCTCTCAGTCAGTGCGTCTGTCTTACTACTCTCTTATAGCCCGTTACTTTCCCTTTTGCTGCAAATCTTTTGTCACACATCACCCCTGACACTTTTCTCCATGCATTCCATCCTGCCTATACTCTCCTTCACCTCTTGTCCACGCTCCGCAATTCCATGGACAGTTGATACAAAGTACCTAAACCATTTCTCCCTATAGCCTGACTGTTTTGCCTGCCTCCATCTCATACGATCACACTGATTACAAATTGAAATTTGGAAGCTTTGTTTTATTGTGAACTAAAGCAGGACGCAATCACACAACTTCCAGATTATTTTGCAGATTGATGAATCTCTGCCCCTTAGTTCTTTTAAGACTCTGCTGTCTGTTGTGTGATTATTCTGCAAGTTTCTCCTCCAGCTGTTATTTATTTATGTACCACTCACTTTCCATCATTTTTGTTGCCCCATCTCAACTTTTTATTTTTATTTCACTTGGATATGCTCTATGTTGTGTGTTCTAGTGCAAATTTTGCATTTTGTTTACATTATACACAGCGTCTCAAACTTTTCTGTATTTTTGTTCATAGTTGTAATGTTAGAAACCGTCTAGTGATATGTTTGTGCTAGTGACATCTCTCTAAGATTAAAGAGATACAATTTCTGATCATTGAGAGCGAGGAAAATATTTCGCCGTTCTTCTTTCCGAGCGAGATAAAACCTCCGGTTGAGATGGAAATGGAGTAATTATTGGCGGCCTGTCCCTGATTCGTGTGAGATCATTTCATTTGGCACAGACATGCTTTGTGTGGAGACCTCGCCAAACCAGTCAGACTCTGCTCCTCCCCTCAGAAACTCTCTGTCCTCTGTCTCTTATAAAAAGATTCCACTTTTCTGTTTTTTCATGAAACTTTGACCTGTTAATGATTTATGCCTGCGTTCTTTTCTTTCTTTGGAGATTCTTTTTATCTCCTTCTCTTTTTCTCTCTCTCTCTCTCTCTCTCTCCTGTCTGTCTGTCTGTCTCTCTCTCCTGTCTGTCTGTCTGTCTGTCTCTCTCTCCCTGTCTTTCTATCTGTCCGTATCCTGTCTGTCTCTCTCTGTGTATCTCAGCCTCTGTCTCTCTCTTTCTCAATTTGTCTTTCTCTATTTTTCTTTTTCTGTGTCTCTCTCTCTCTGCTCTATCTCTGTTCCTGTTCATGAGTGCTCTTGACTCTTGCTCTTCATCTTGAGTACCTTGGCTTCCCTCCCTCTCTCCATTCTTTCTCACAATCTCAGCGTCTGCTGCATTTCTTACACGGCTCAGCCAGCTTTCCCTAACAGGTTTCCCACCAGAACCATTAACAAATGTGCTACGCCCTATCCATTTTGTTTCACACCCAGTTTTTTAGCACATTATAAGTCAGGACGGCATTTCAAAGGCTATATTCACTTACGAACACTGAAAAATGCCTCAGTTGTTGATTACATTACAAAAAGCTGTCACTTGGGCAACATTTACCAGCTATGGGTAAAGTTTTGGCTTGAGCGCAAATGACCGGAATGACTGGTGGACTTGCACACTCTCACCAATACACACATTTACAGACTCTTTTTACAGACTGTTAAAGCGGTTATCACCCAAAAGATAATTAACGTAGTATTTTTTCCACTGTATTTAAGAGACTGAGTGAGCTTTTCCTTATAGAGATCCTCCCAGTCAACAAAACAACGAAAGAGAAAATGGAATTGAATTATTTACTCAGTGAAGGAGGTATAACTTCCATCTCTAGACAGCTGGGAGAAAGCCATAAGGAGGAGTATCTAAGTAAAATCAACAACCAAAAAGATCACGCTGTCTGATTAAAGGAGCGATTATAACATTGTCTACATATTTATATATTCATGTTCATTAGCTCTTTTTTTGCAATTATCTTTCCAGTATGTTTTAGAGCAATTAGCTTAGCTTAGTTTCAAGTACTGCAGGATCATGTTACTGAGAATCGCTAGTAACACACTGATCTTTCTGGTTTACATATTGCAGTCTGCATGCAAAAGTTTCATAACTGAGTAGAGGTGTGAAATATTTTTTACAGACATCCCCCTGAGAAGTGAATCCAATGCAATTTTAATTTATCTAGTGTGCATGTCTCTGGACTGTGGGAGGAAACAAGAGTACCTGGAGTAAATCCATGTGAACACGGGGCAAACTCTACAAAGAAATTTCCTTCTTGCTCTGATGCACTGCGCCACTGTCCCACCTCCTCTTCTGCCTTGAACTTCATGTTCTCACACAGATAAATTCCTTGCATGTCTAACATACTTCTTGTATGTATAAAATTATTGTGCTGTTTCTGTACCACCATATCGCGGGTGTAACAGTAGAACCATAGACAAAACATTTAGCCAAGAAGCGAACGTGCTAGGCGAACTAGCGAGGTGAACTATCGCAGCTGCTGCAGAGGGCATTGGGTCAGTTTGATTGTGTTCCTCAATGTCTGCATGTTAGCCAGGTGTTCCTAATTCAGTGAACCAATCATGGCTTACTGTAACTAGATTACTTATCACGAGAAAGAGAATGAATTAGTAAAGATGTTTGGATGATGATGATGATGATGATGATAAAATCACAGTGTCTTATTTCCGTATTGGTTATAAATAGTCATTTGACTTGCATGCTACTGTCTGTCGAGCAAAAACCCAACCGCAGTCTCTACACTTTCAGCTGTCTTGCTTAAAAGAATACTTCCATTCTTGCACCACCCTCAAGACGTTCTCATCTAATCTAAATGCACTGTTTCTTGTTTAAAGTGATGATTAAGAAAGAAGAAAGGGTTGTTGAACTCAATCTTCTGCTATTAGTATTAATACGTGTTATTAGTGTTGGCCAAATGCTCATTGTCAGCTCAATGTATCGAGCAGGAAGTGAGTATTAGCCCCGAACGCACTTCCTGTGTGGAGACGTAGTGCGTCTTTGAGTGTCTGTGCTGCTTTGAAATCACGTGACCCAGAGGGAAGTGTGATCTCTGAACATGCCGTATAGAATACCGGAAAACCAGCACGCACAATATATGATGCACAAGACAATGCATATATAATTATGACATGTTGTATGTGTTTGAAGTTGTTTAAAGCTTATTTGGTAGAAGTTTCTATGGATTATACCACGTCATGGTTGAATGCTTTTATCTCCACACACCTTTGAAAGTAGTTCCCAGCTTTA
>JAOUQV010312733.1:0-13276 GCA_028565295.1 Aspidoras spilotus
TGCACCAATCACCACTCTCTCCTCTCTGGGAATGCTTTCTACTACTTCATCTAGCTCCCTCCAGAATCTTTCTTTCTTCTCCAACTCACAGCCAACTTGTGGTGCATAGCCTCTGACAACATTTACTATTACAGCTTAAATTTATAACTTCAAACTCATCACCCTATCTGACACCTTATTCACATTAACAACACTCTTTGCATAGTCCTCCTTCAGGACCACCCCAACTCCATTTCTCTTTTTATCCACACCATGATAGAACAGTTTAAAACCTGCACCAATGCTTCGAGCCTTTTTACCCCTCCACTTTGTCTCCTGCACACACAAAATATTCACCTTTCTTCTCTCCATCATATCGGCCATTTATCTACCTTTCCCTGTCATCGTCCTTACATTCAGGGTTGCTACCTTCAAGCCTACACTCTTGACGCTCTTGTTTTCTCTCCGTCTCCTCACACGCTTCCTCCTCGTCATCTACGGCAAACAGTAGCCAAATTTCCGACAGTACCCTGCTTGCCGCCATTACTGGTGGCGGTCGTTGTTAACCCGGACCGTGGCCGATCCGGTATGAATTAACAATCAGTAACATGCATTTTAATTTTTGGCAAATGTTTTACGCCTCACTATTTACCCGGGCTTGGGACCGGCACTAGAAATACACTGGCTTGTGCTCTCTAATGGCTGGTTTATCTATTTGCACAACTAATTTCCCACTATTTGTACATGCGTTGCTGGTTTTTACACTACACGCTCACAATTCTGTTTAGGTTTAAACATATCGATTAAATTGCCTTTTTAAATCTGTCCAGGCCTCCATAATGCCCGGAGCGGTTTTCAATGCCTAATTGGAAGCCAAGGTGAAAGCAGTGTGTTTGCAGACTGTCTTGATAAACAGAATAAAACAGTGGAAGTGCTGTGTGGCAGTACTTGGGATTCAAAGCAGATACAGACGGAAAGCGCAAGGACATGAATAAGCTGGTGTGTATGCGTTGATTTAGAGGCAATATGACCCAGTGGGCTAATGCACGTAATCTGGCCAAACACACAACAGAGTCGGCACACAGATTTCTATAAAGTTTACAGAGAGGTTGGTAAGTCTTTCCATATAAATAATTTCGTATAAATAATCAGTCGCACAGAGGCCTATTTCTCTTACTCACTCTTTAACATGTAAAATACAAGAGAACACACTGTTCAAGTAAGACAGATGAGTGTCGACCTTCATAAATCAGGCAATGGCTACAAGAAAATAGCTACTTACTTGCAGATGCACTTATCTATATTCAGAGCAATCATCAAAAAGTTCAAAACATCTGGAACTGTGACAAACAAGCCTGGAAGAGGATGAGAATTATGGTAAGAGAAGTAAAAAGTTATAAGATAATTAAATCAAATTGTAGCATCTTGGGGTTAGGAGGTATCCCAAACAACCATCATGCATGGAGAAAGCCTCAGCCTACTGAGCTATAAGTGTAAACGGAGTTTGCCAAGCAGCATTGAGATTTTAAATGGGACCGTGTGCTTTGGTCAGATGAGACCAAGATAGAGATTTTTGGCAACACGCACTCTAAGTGGGTCTGGCATAACACCAAGGATGAGTAAGCATGAGTAAGATATTTTGAATTAGAATCTGGTCGCCTCTGACCAAAAGTTGAAGTTGGGTCATCACTGGGACTTTTGGCAAGATAAATCCCCTAAACACCATTAGCGAGCACAAGCCACTGTATTTATAGTGCCGGTCCCGAACCCGGGTAAATGGTGAGGGTTGCATCAGGAAGGAATCCGGTGCAAAACATTTGCCAAATCAATGATGCGAGTTATTTAATGATGATTGACTCGCTGTGGTGACCCTTTATAAGGGAGCGGCCAAAAGACAAAGAAAGTAGAATGACCCTAAACATGTGGCCAAATCTATTCAAAATTGTCCACGAGGCACTAAATCAAGCTCCTCTCATGGCTGTCTCATTTCCCAGACCTCAACCATATATAAAACCTGCTGGCTGAGCTGAGAGTGCATAGGAGAAGACCCCGGAATCTGGTTTTAGACTCTGATTTAGAGAGGTTGTGCAAAGAGGAATGGTAAAAGAACTCTCTTACTGTATTTTCCCGTCTTGTAAAGAGTTACAGGAGAATATTAAGCTGTCTTGTTGGCAAAAGGAGGCTGTACAAAGTACTAACACCAGGGGTGCCAGTAATTGTGGGACAAATGATTTTATTTAAAAGAAATATAATGTGTGATGATTTATTTTCCGCCCAAAAGCATGAATTAAAGCTTAGCCTTTTCTCTTTTTTGCATTGTTGTCCTATATAAAAAAAAAGAATTTATTAGAAGCCAAAGAACACTTCTTAGCCAGTAATAATTAAAATCATCAATATATTTTCAACAATTCACTGTTAACAGTCTAAACAGATAATGATGTTGATGTTTAAAGAAAAACATGGTAAAAAAAATTGAAAAGACATGAAGTGAGATTAGTGTCTTTTACATGTGGGCACAGTGATGAAATGTAAGCACACAATGTGCGAAAAAGAGCAGTTTAAAAAACTGCACATTTTAAACACGGAACACCACCTTGCTCGCCCCACAGATTTCAACGTACAATTATATTTTTTAATCGTGTCTGAAGTGAGCAGCACTGCGTGCAAGCGGTTGTCATTGGTTTTCATAATTGCACACGCTCGGTGGATATTATTTTTATTATTATAAAATCATTTTTCATCTGTTTTACTAAACACAGACCATCATAATGCTTGCTGGTGTATGTTGTTTTGCTTGACTAGGTGTTTAACTGGTTATTCACAGGATTTCAGTGCTGGTTGTCCAGTATAACATTTTTAAGATCATAGCAACGTAGCAAATTATATTGTTAATGCAACATCATAGCAACGTAGCAAATGATGATTTTGCTAATGACAAGCCACACTGGTTTGTTCTGTTATTGATTAAAAAGTTAACATTATTAACAAGTAAACAGCACTATTTTTATTTCACTCGTGTCTGCTTTATATTGTATTTGATTATCCATTTCTATAGATAATGTTATTTTATGTTAATGTTCTATTTATTTAATTCATATTTATTTGAAGTCATTATTTTTTATCACAATTTTACATTCAATAATTGTACCACTAAAATTACATTTAAACTGTAAATATGGTCTTGATAATGATTCATATAGAGACTCTATATCAGTCTATGCTTTTTATTTTTTTATTTATTTTTTTTTTTTATAGTTCTGGCATATCCTGGGGCTGGTGGAACTCAAAGTGATATGTTTTTATGGGGCTTAAAATGTCTAATGACGCCCCATCTTTAAATATGGCAAAAGATTAGATGATAAATTTATAAAAAAATTATATACAAAGCCAAGTTCAAGTCATAGTGGGCATGCATATAAAATATATACTATGGGAGGACATGAGCACCATCTCTTTTTAGATTGACATACAGGGTAAGAGAAAAGCTAAGCTACTTAACAGTAATTATTCCCATTTGGGATATCTGTGTTGCTAAAGTCTTCAAAAGTGTGTCTGTGTCTTCTCAGGATTATGCAAAAAAAAAATTGCACGACTAATTTTTCCAAATTATGATTATTAGTGGGACATTGACATGGGACAGAAAGGTTTAAGGGGTCTTTCTGAAAACAATTTGAAAAGTACATGCGCCATATAAGCCCAATACTGGAAATAATGCACGTTAGCCTTTAGAATAAGAACTGCTGAACATATATTGTAACAAATTGTCTGTCAAATTATTATTGGCAGAATCTAAAAAATTGAGATGTTATTTTTGTCAATATTAAACACCTCTAGCTAAATTCATTTGGTTCTCTCTATCAACTTTAAGTCTGTCTTGTGTGACAATTCCTTTAAGGTATAACTTATGGAGATATACATAAATATAGGCAATTCTAACGGATTAACATTTACTAAATTGCAGTTTTTTATATGACACTTTCAGTGGAATGTTCTGCTTATAGAATATTTTTCAATGTCATATGCTGACTGCACCGATGTTCTCCATAGAATAGTAATAAACTGATTAAGCATCCCAATCTCTTATCAGCCTGATACAAACTCCTTATGAACCCTTGTTTTATAACTCTTCTGGAGTTTGCCAGCATTGCACTCTACAGACTGAAATGGGCAATTATTTTATAAAAATTTAAAATGGACCTGTAACTTTAAATCACTGCTCAACTGTAAATGTTGTAAATGACATTTAAGTTTTGATAATACTATATGTTCTGCAAGTGTGAGTTTGTGTTTTAAACATAGAATCCTTTAGAATTTGTGGATAAACTTAAATTCTCTGTTTCAGTCCCATTTGTTTTGACATGATAGAGGAAGCACATATGACTAAATGTGGTCACAGCTTTTGGTGAGACATATTATTTAATATTTTTATTGGAAATAGTTTATAATTGTGGTAAAATATCCCCTTATAAGTGTCAAACTTGTCTTTTTATCTTCAGTTATAAATGTATCCGACGAAGTTTAGAGGACAGCAACAGATGCCCAAAATGTAATTACATTATTGACAATGTGGATCAGCTGTATCCCAACTTCTTAGGTGAGTACATCATAGATTAATTGAGAACTATGCAAAATTACTACCTTCTTATTTACTATTTTTTCTGCTTCACCTGAATTTTCTGTGTTCATAATGAAATGAATATAGACTTTAAGTGACATTTCTGCAGAAATACTGAGCATTTATTTTGCTTCATCTCTTTATTACATGACAGTGGTGTGAAGTGCATCTTGTAATAACACAGGCTCAATTTTCTTTTTGTTTTTAAAACATTACATTTGTAATGAAGGCTGATGATTCACCTCACTACACTGAGCACTAAAATTGCACTCCTTATTAGTGACTGTCACGATATTAACTTATTCTCTACAAGGTTTGTATAGTGTTGGAGTAATTTTGTGTGGTAGTAATTGTTTTGCTTTTTTGTGTCTTAGCTATGTATAGTAGTCTAACTCTCTTTAAATGTTTACCGTGCAAATATGTTTACCAGGAACTATTAAAATTCATTTAGTATCTAATCAAACTAAAAAAAACAACTGAGAATCTTGTGTGAATAAAGTCCAGGGCAGTGTTCATAAGAAACACCAACTCTGCCCCTTAATACAAAAATAAATATGATCCAACTCATACCGAACAAAAAAGTATTTCCCTGAAATTGTTCACAACTACAAAACTTAATACTGCATGTCCTAAATAAGCTTAATAAGCGATTTTGGCCACTGGTATTTTGAATGTCCTTAATGTCAGTTTTCTCTTTATAGCTCATGAATAGAATGGAGTTATTTTAAGACTATCCAAAGAAATAAGCCAATAGTTTCAGACCCGCTTCCTGAACATGATTGATTTCTATCTAAACCAATAGTACTTATCCTAACAAACAAGTCAATATATAATCAGTTTATATTAAAATATTTTAAAAGATGAAGGTGAAGGCATAATGCAGTATGCTTTGGCTGCTGGCTGCATGCACTCTCCTCTGTCTTTACATAATGGCATCATAAAGTTCACAGAGAACAGCACCATTCATTCTTAAATACGTACAACTTTAAATATTCAATGTTGAATTGAAATAGTAAAAACTGCTTGAAAGTGAGCTTGAAATTCACTCTGCACAAAGGCTAAGCACTTGTGTAAGTCTTTCTGGATAAGAATGTCCGATAAATGTTGTAAATATGTTGGTAACTAAACAGTAATGCATGGTTTCCCATGCATATACATTTCAATTAATTTTTTTGTAAACATATTTAGAGTATGTTTACTTTATAGTTTAATTTTCAGGATTCTTGATTGTTAGGTTTTAAACAAACATTCATAGAAACTTTAAATTAGTTCTTTGATATAACAATGCTTCTTGGCAGTAAATCTTATACTGTTGTAAAGCTTGTTAATTTGTCTTTTTTGAATATTGCCACATTTGTACGGAACATGAATTTGTGGGTTGAGCAGTAGAGCTAAGTATGTGAAAAATTTCCAAATCCTCTCTGCCGTTGCCCAACAGCTTATTCTGCTATTGGTTCTTTGGGGTTTGGTGAACTTGATAAATTGAAGAAACAAGAACATTTAATAATTTATTTACATAGTGGAGGCAGAGAGAAAGACCAAAGCAGAGATATATAGATGTGTTCAATGTAGACATGCAGGTAGTTGGTGTGAAATCAGAAGATGCAGAGCACAGAGTGAGGTGGGAAAGATTGACTCGCTGTGGCAACCCCTGATAAAAGGAAGAGGCTGAAAGAAGATGATTTACATAGTGGTGTGTGGAAGAAGCATACACATACTCGTTCTTCAACAAGCATTTGTTGCAAGTCAGCCAACATAGTGTTGGTCGTTGGCATTTGTATCAGATCCTTTCAATGGGGTTTAGGTCAGGACTGCTGGCAGCCTATTCCATGTTCTCCACTCCCAAATTCTAGAGGTAGTCTCTGATAAACCCCGTTCTGATGGCGAGCATTGTGATATTGGAGGATAGACTTTGGTCGCAGACTGTGGAAATATGGGATTGCCACTGGTTGGAGAATTTCATCTCTAGCTCTCTGCAATAAAATTGCCTACAATGATGACGAGCCCTGTTGACAAGCCACTATTACACTGCCCTCACCAAAATATGTTACTCTATTGGTGCAGCAATCAGCATAGCGTTTTCAGTAGGTAGGTAGCATAGCAGTAGGTAGAATCTGAACTCATCGCTGAACATAATTTATTCATTCACATGTTTAGGTTCCAGTGTACATGTTGCTGTGCAAATGGGCCTGACTGTGAAGGGCAGTCATAGCAGGCCTCCTGGCAGCTCGATAATACCAGAGAGTGGCTGCGTTCAGTCTGTTCCAGATTGTCTGGGCATTGAGCCATCTTCGATATTATCCTGAAAACCTTCACTGACTGTGCCTGATTGGCAGCCAATGGGGGTCCCATACATACTCGGCTCTACTGCTTATCCCACAAATGCATGTTCCTTACAAATATTACATTGTTACAACAAATAAATAAGTCTACTAAACACAAATGTCCTTAATTCTTGTACCACATTTATTTTGCTAAAATGCTGAATAAACATTTCATATGTTTTATGCATGGACAGGATTAGGTATATAGTGTACCAGTTTTGTATACATAAAGCTGGATTATTGTTTTTGTTTATTGGCCAAGTGTAGATTCTTTCTGCAGTAAATGTCATGCTTGTACAAGTAAATATTATGATGTTAATGCACTATAGCATAATGGATATGTGTCGAATAGATTCCGTTTGAAACTACAGTTTAAATGCCAGTTGCAAATTATGCATAGTTGTTTACACGATAGAGATTGCGGGAGAAATGCATATGAAAGTGTGAAACAGAAGAAAGAGTTAACTGAGAATAGTCATGATCCACTCGGCTCTGCGCCAAGAACAGTCAGCAATCAATAGTAATGTGTCTGACATAAAAATATATGGAATTGCTGGTGTTCATTCTGTCTGCTGTGAAATACAATTTATAGTAATTGCAGGTTAAATGTGCATGTTCCATACAGTCTCATTGTGTTTTTTTTTATTTGGGGATGTATTAGAAAATATTACAATTTCTCAATGTTTGCCAGGACTTCTACATTCTGCAGTCATTGAAAATGTGGATTTGGTTACCGTGGAAAAATTAATGATATCAATTGGTGTCTTCCAATTAATGTTCTGGATTTAGACACATTATAAGCATTCTGCTTATAGTTATAGTTCCTTTATAGATCCCTTATGTATGTTACCTTCTGGTTTACACTTTTAAGTATGCTACTACAAGTGCTGGTCATAAAATTAGAATATCTTTAAAAAGTTGATTTTTTTTTCAATATTTCCAATTTAAAAAGTTAAACTTGTATGTTATACTAATTCATTACACACATACTGATATATATTTCAGGTGTTTATTTCTTTCAATTTGACAACTAATGAAAACCCCAAATTCAGTATCTTGCAAAATTAGAATATTTTTTTAGACCAATACAAAAATGGATTTTTAGAAATCCTGGCCAACTTAAAAGTATGAATTTACAGCACTCAATACATAGTTGAGGCTCCTTTTGACAGAATTACCGCAGCAATGCAGCGTGGCATGGAGTCGATCAGTCTGTGGCATTGCTCAGGTGTTATAAGAGCCCAGGTTGCTCTAATAGTGGCCTTCAGCTCTTATGCATTGTTGGGTCTGGCGTATCGCATCTTCGTCTTCACAATACCCCATAGATATTCTATAGTGTTAAGGTCATATGAGTTTGCTCACCAATTAAGAACAGGGATACCATTATCCTTAAACCAGGTACTTGTAGCGCTGGCACTGTGTGAAGGTGCCAAGTTGGAAAATTAAATCTCCCATCTTGGTCAGCAGCGGGAAGCATGAGGTGTGCTAAAACTTCTGGTAGACACAGTGACCAATACCAGCAGATGACATGGCTCCCCAAGTCATCACTGACTGTGGAAACTTTAAACTGGACATTGAGTAACAAGGATTCTGTGCCCCTCCTCTCTTCCTACAAACTCTGGGGCCTTGATTTCTAAAGGAAATTCAAACTTTACTTTCATCAGCGAACTTAACTTTTGGACCACTCAGCAGAAGTCCAGTCTCTTTTGTTTTTAGACGCTTCTGATACCGTCTTTTGTTCAGAGTAGTTTAAAACAAGAATTGCGACAGGTGATCTCAAATATTTCTGTGCATGATGGTTCTTGAAGCACTGATTCCAGCGGCAGTCCAGTCTTTGTGAATCTCCCCCACATTTTTGAATGGATTTTATTTTACAATCCACTCCAGAGTGCTGTTTTCCCTGTTGCTTGTACACCTTTTCTACTACATATTTTCCTCCCCCTTTTCTCTGTATTAATGTTCATGGGATTCCATTCTGGTTTATCAAGATTTTTTTCCTTTCATCATCTGAGTTTTCTTGACTGTCAGATTCATTATGGATAAAGAGAAACTTATATAAATTTTGTGACAATGTTCCATTAAAAAAGAAATATAGAAATAAAATGTAAATGTTGCATTATATTTTGTTTTGCAGTTAATGAGCTTATTCTCAAGCAGAAACAGAGATCTGAAGAGAAGAGACTCAAGCGAGACCACCCTGTAAGTGTGCATCAGCAGTTCATTTTTAAAACGGCACTGGAGTTTAATTCAGAGACATGTTTATACTAGAGCTGGGTGGTATTCCCAAAGATCTAGATTATTTTCACGATTCTTGAATTTTATTTTATATCTTAAATTATGCAACATTACATTATTACTATTATTATCATCAAAAAATTACACTTATCAAAGTTGTTTTATTAAAAGTTACTTGAGGTGCCAGACTTCAAGAAAAGTTATATTATCCTTTCAAGGTGCTTAAATTGTGAAAGTATAAATTATCCTTTCAAGAATATTAAGCAGATTTTTTTCACAAGTGGCTTAGAACCAGCCTTCCATAGAATGTATATTGGTTATTCATTAATAAAAGCTCCAGGTTTATATTGAAATGAAAGGAATAAATATTGAACACAAGTTAAGGAGTTCTAATTCAGTCATTTACCTACTGTATGTATCTTCTAGTGTTGTCACAATACTAAAAATTCTAAATGCAATAAATATATTGGAATTTTGATTCCAAAGTCAGATACCTTGCTTATTTCTCTTGTGAAGCTAAAATCTGCAAATAATAACTTTTTTAAAATTAAGAATTTGTACCTAATTATCCCCTTCTTGTGCTTTTTTAAAAAGGTTCACTGTCAGGTAATATTGTTTTATAGTGCATTTAATAGTCTGTCTTTCTACCAGAAAGTATATATGATATAGAGATATAAAACCTATATAAACAATGGTTAAATATGAATTATAATATACATTAGTCTTCTTACAAAAAATAACTTCACACCAGTCAGGATTACAAAACTATCAAATGTTCACACGAGTCTGTGTATTGAATCATCCAAAATAAAGTTAAGACTAGTGTTCACTAAACTTTTCAGTGAATTATTAAAAATATTATTTATTTTAATGAACAGCTTCAGCATTTACAGCTTCAGTTATTGGATGCTTTAATGTAACCCCAGTTATCTTGGCTGTCCTTAGCATTTACAGCTCCTAAAGCAAGGGTATGATAAACATACCAACAATATATGATCAGACACTTTATTGTATGTTTCAGTAATAGTTAAAATGAAAACAATCACCAACCTCTCAAGATACTTTATAGAAATTTGTGTGCTGGTTCTACAGGTGTTTGGACAGATTACGTTTGTTGGCACACTTTGTTGGAGTGTTTCTAAATCATTGATTGCGCTCTGACTTGTTAATTTTCTTTCTCTTTTAATCTGTATCTGCTTTAAATGCGAAGTATTTCCACACAGAACTTCTGCTGCTTTCCCTGTCTTGGAACACAAAGCTTTTACGTTAGATTATATTTAAATATTACAAATTTCTCCGTGCAGTACGGAAGCCTGGACAAAAAAACGCATTTACTATAAATAGAATCGATGCTTAAGGAAGAGAGTATTGTACCGTTTCAAATTTTTCAGTTTGGATGTATTGATATTTTTGACAACACTAATATCTTATGTCTAATAAAACATGGACACCCTGTGCATTACCACATTCTGATTTTCTTTAATGTGATCGTTTGTTAGTTCTCAAAAAGTCCCCTTACTACATGATCTGGTAAACAATTTATACACCTCACACATTATCCTGTTAGAAGGTGAGGTCTGAGGTCCATAGAAACATGTGCCAGTCTTCTTCCATCATGTCTATATACATTGCTTCATTCATCTTTCTCTCGACCCTGACCAGTCTCCCTGTAGTACCTGCTTTCCTCCAAACATGAAACATGAAATTCAGACTAAAGAGTTCAATATTTCAATATACTTCTTCAGTTTGGAAGCCACTGTGCTTTTTGGGACCTTTTATGCTTCGGAATTTTTTCTGTACACATCTACCGGTCTGTGCCTCGATACAGTTCTGTCTTAGAAGTCTGTAGGAAATTTTTGGGACTTCATGGCCCTGGTCAACTATCTAACCTTATATAGACAGGTGTGTGGCATTCCAAATCATTCCATTCAACTGGATTTACCACAGGTGGACTCAAGTCAAGTTTTAAAACAACTGAAAGATAATAATTGGAAACAGGATGTACTTTGCTGTGAATATACATACACACACACACACAATATATTTTCAAAAGTGTTCGCTCACCTGCCTTGACTCACATTTGAGCTAATTCATATGGTTCAATATGACGTCGGTCCAACATTTGCAGATAGAATAGCTTCAACTCTTGTGGAAAGGCTGTCCACAAGGTCTAGGAGTGTGTTTATGGGGAATTTCTGACATTCCTCTAGAAGCGCATTTGTGAGGTCTCGCACTAATAATAGACTATAAGGCCTGGCTCTCAGTCTCCACTCTAATTCATCCCGAAGATTTTCTATCTAGTTAAAGTCAGGACTCTGTGCAGGCCAGTCAAGTTCATCGCACCAGACTCTGTCATCAATGTTTTCACGGACCCTGCCTTGTGCACTGGTGCACAGTCATGTTGGAAGGGGAAGGGGTCAGCTCTAAACTGTTCCCGCAAAGTTGGGAGCATGGAATTGTCCAAAATGTCTTGCTATGCTGGAGCATTTACACTCCTGTGGCCATGGAAGTGATTGAAACACATGATTCTGATAATTTGGATGTGTGAGCAAATACAAGTACGTATTGTGTACGTACTTGTAATTTATATATTTTTTCCTTCTAAATTTGCAAAAATTCCAAAAAAAACTATTTTCACTTTGTCATTATGGGATATATTGTGTAAACATTTTGTTGGAAAAAATGAATTTAATCTATTTTGGAATAAGGCTGTAACATAAAATGTAGAAAAAAATTAAGTGTTGCGAATACTTATTAAATGTTATGTATACTGTATATAAATAACAAGACGGATACCCTGCCACCACCATATCTTTAGTTTTGATGACATTCCTGTCCAGGCCTACCACAGGTGTGTAATTAGCAAATTTCCCAATGGTGTTGGAGCTGTGCATGGCTCAGCTGTCATAAATGTATAGGGAGTATAGCAGAGCACTAAGCACCACCTAATGGACACCTTTGGTGATTTCATTGTTTTAGATTCTGAATTACAGTATATAGATGGGGATTAAAATGTAAATAGCAAGCTTGCTTTGAATTAAAATTGGAAATTTTAATTTCAGCTGTGATTTAAAGTTTGTTAACCCACAAAAATGTTCTATATTTATGCATACATATGACCTAAATATCATCAGATCTTCACACAGACAGATTGTGTACAAATACAGGAAATTCAAGGCCATTTTTAGTCTCCCCAGGAGTGGTCAACCAACAAACATCACTCCAAGAGTAAGGCTTGTAATAGTCAGCGAGGTCAACAGAGGGCCAACAACTGAAGGTCTCGCACACTAGATAATGTTACTGTTCATGAGTCCACCATTTTTGTAGGCTTGTGTTTAAGAAACCAGACTTGCGACCGGAAGGTCCCTGGTTTGATTCCAAGTACTGACGAGTCATGGCTGAAGAGCCCTTGGGCAAGGCACCTAACCCCCAGTTGCTCCCCGGGCGCTGTGCTGGCTGCTTACTGCTCCGGGCACGTGTGCTCACTTCACCTGTGTGTGTATTTGTGTGTTTCACTGCACGGATGGGTTAAATGCAGAGTACCAGTTCCGCTGTGTCCAAAACATAGTGGCAAAATCGATCACTTTCATTATAAGAACACTGAACAACAATGGTGTGCATGTCAGGGTTGTAAGGAGAAAAACACTGCTTTCCAAAAAGAGCATTGCTGCTTTTCTGCAGTTTGCTGTAGATCACGTGGACAAGCCAAAAATCTGTTGGAAAAATTTTGAAGATGTATGAGACCAAAGTAGAACATTTTGGTTTAAATGAAATAATTATGCTTGGAGAAAGGAAAACACTGCATTCCAGCATAAGAACCTTATCCCACCTGTAAACATGGTGGTGGTAGTATCATGGTTTGAACTGGGCAGAGATGAGCAAATTAAGTCTTTGAGTTTCTTGAAACGCTTCATCACAGCATAGATCAAAGCTACAGAGTGGTAGGCATTAAGGCTGGCAGCTTTCGTCTATTTTAGGTACAAGAATAATTACGGCATCTAGGACAAGCCAGGTAAAATTTTGAAAATGGTGGTAAACCCCACAGATAAAGTAGACATAGTTAATGATCAATTAATGTCTGTTTTCATATTCTTTACAATTTACTTAGTTCATGATAATATGC
>JAOUQV010312747.1:0-13275 GCA_028565295.1 Aspidoras spilotus
GCAATGTGCAATTAATGAAGATTGGCCACCAGGCTTGTCCAATTTAGCCATAAAACCTCCCACACTAAAATGACAGGCGTTTCAGTTTCATTGTCTAACCCATGTATATATGTTGGTTATTTCCTGACAGTAACAAGGTTACATATTACACAAGTCATAGAAAATTTGTCATCTGCAATTAATCGCCTAGCATTCATGTTTTTGGAAAAATCCGGAGCACCAGGTAGAATCCCATATGGACACGGAGAGAATATGTGAACTCTAAACAAAAAGAAGGTCGTCCCATCTGGGGATTGAACCCAGGACCTTCTTGTTGTGCCACACAACAATAAAAAAAGCTTTAAAATGGCGCCAAAATATAACTCAAGCAAATATTTTAAGGCTGTAAAAAGAACATTTAGGCTTAAATACAGTACATATTTCCTGCTCACATAATAAATAATAACCTCAAGCCTTTAATTCAACTCACAATCAGGGAAATAGTGGGCAGCTAAAGACATCATAACAAGGGTGGAATGGGTGCAAACGCCTAATAACGAAATTCTACCATCCAGCTGTTGGCCGGCCAAAGGATAATGCAAGACTAAGACTCTTCAGCCTTGCTGAGGCCCAATAATAGTTACTGTCTGACAAGTCAATGCCCCTGTAACAGATATTTCAGGGCTCCAAGCAGTGGGGACTCATTTTGGGCAGGAAGTGGCCCATTTTTCCAGCTGTTCCTCCCATCAGAAAAGTCATGGACATGGCTAGACAGGTGTCTCTTTACACCCCTTCAGCATGCATATCAAACTACAGGAACAATAGAGCAGGGTTGTCATCTTGGGGTTCTATAGTATAATTTGGTTAAAGGGCACTGCCAGGCATAATGCAGAGTAATCTAATAGCTAATGGAGAAACCATAAATCGTTCCATGGAGAATGTGACCATTGTTGTGAGATTTAGTTTTTTGTTTTATTGGTTTATTAACGTCATCTTCAGCATCGATAGTCATGTTGACGACAGGAACAAGGTTATATTCACACATATACTCAAGTATACATAAGTCAGGGACAATTTAGGATCTCCAATTTACCTAACATGCATGTTTTTGAACTGTGGGAGGAAACTGGCCAGAGCACTATCCACTGTGCGGGTTAATATATTTCAAACGGTGAGCATGGACGCTGTGACAGATATTCAGCAGGGGCATGCTAGCTCAGCTGATGGAGCAAACTGCTGGAACATACAAGGAGTGTTGGTACCTGGGGTTTGACTCCCTGCGGATGCAACAGCTGACAAAAGAATGGGATGGCAAAATGGCTTATCCCTATCCCATGGAGCACAGTTGTACAGCCAACCATTACAAAGTGACATATTGTAGCATATGATCATATTTACAAATACATATATTAACTACAAAAAGTTTGTCTGTGACTAGGAAATCTTAGTGGGATTTTAAATTTTAGGCGCCATTTTAATAAAAATCTTTTCCATATAAGCTTTTCTGCTTCATATCAGAAATAATATTCTGGCCTGAAGATCTGCCTTAAATTTTTCATGGCATACTTTCAACAGAGGTTGCCACAAGTGGTTATTTAGTTACTGTTGCCTTTCCATTATCCCGAACCAATCTCCCCATTCTCCTCTGACCTCTCTCGTCAACAATGCATTTTTGTCCACTGCTGCTAACTGATATTTTTTATTTTTCGGACATTTGCTTTAAACCCTAGAGATATTTGTGCCTGAAAATCCCAACCCAGCAGCTATTTCTAAAATACTCTCACCAGCCCGTGTGGCTCCAACAACAATGCCATGTTTAAAGTCACATACAACACCTTTCTTCCCCATTCTGATGCAAGTTGTCTTGACCACCTCTACATGTCTAAATGCGTTAATTTGCGGCCATGTGACTGGATTAGATATTTGTGTTAACAAGCAATTAAACCGGAGTACCTAATAAAGTGCAAGTGCACAATAGTTTACAGAAAACACAAGTTTAGCAATGCTGTAATTCATTATCATCCATGCTGCTTCACCAGTGGTAGTCAATACTGATCATATTTGTTTTATTCCGGAAAAGGGTCACTTAAAAAAAGAATGACAAATCAGTCAGAGAACAAAGACTCGAACAGGAAGTAAGCATAGGCCTCTTTTCTGCCCACCCAGACTGTAAAACAGTACATGGGCTTTAAATCCAAAACAGACCAACCAACATTTTTAAAGGGCCCAATTAAAAAGGTTCGAAAACTCCAGAGTAGCTTGAATGCCAGATGTATATAACAAATGTAATGCATGTGAAGCCAAAGATAAAAAAAATAGTACTACATTTATATAAACTGAAGAGACTAATTTAAAACAAATAATTACAAAATATTTGCATTTTGTTTGTTGATCCCCATTAGCAGTTAAGTACATAATAGCAGCTCACTCTTAAGTCACATGGTAAACTGCCACAGATGTGCTTCATGAAAATGTAATTGCGAGTTATTGTTATGACTGTGGTTAAGTGGCCCTTTAACCTTCCTTCCTTTTGTCCTTGTAGTTCCTTCTTTGTATTTATGCCCACCTGTAAGCTACAAATCCATCATCTCATGCCAAAAAAATATACTGTGGCCTTAAGTGTGCATGACTCCATACGGACAACGGGGCAGATGGATAGTCTTGCACCAAGGTGACAAGAGACAAGTAGATTTCTTGTCTTCGTCTTTCCCCCTCAGCAAAGGCCACTGTCAAGAGTACTGCCTCCATAACACAACATGGTACAATCTACCCTGATTCCCAAGCAGCTACTTCTATTCACCAGCCGTCGTTGAAGGTCAAACAACACCTCAACGTTGGTGGAAACCTTACACCCTTCATTATTAGCTGCATGAATGGGTTGCAAAAAGCATGACAAAAGCACAAGTCTCTTGGTGTTTATAGTACACACTATATAAGAGCAATGGGGGAAGGGAAGCTCTGTGAGGGGTCCATGCCAGCAGGGTCCTGGGAAATGGGCAACTTTACAGCTCTGCTACAGGCTATAAGAGCAGACGCTTGTTTTCTGGCAGAGGTTCAGAAATTGACGTCTGCTCTTCAAGGACTCAAGACCAATCCTCCAACCCCCAGTGCTCATCTAATCTGGCTAATCTGATCCATACTATTAGTCACACAAAGATTCAAAGCATCGATAGAACTATTACTGGGTTCTGTTCACACCATATGTTGAGGCCCAAACAAACTCACACACCTGGCATCGCCATTGGAATGTGCTTTAATTAACGACTTTTCAGGGCATGTGATAAAAAGGTGATTTCTTAACTCTACCTTGCATTTTAGAAAACACACAAGCATGATATGTGCATTTGTACCAATCGGCAAACAATCCCTGCGACACCCTAATAACTCATACCTAACAAATGGTATAACATTATTTAAACGTGTGATATTAAAGTTATATTAAATGTTATTTTTTTGCTGTTCGTGATATGTAATGTCTCAAAGTTTGTGAAGGAGATGCATTGCTTTACTTATCTTCCACTAGCTACTGTTTAATTACATAAACATTAAAGTAAAAAAGTAGTTTGTCATTTCAAAACTACTTGGACATTTAGAACAGGAACACGGGTATATCATACACTAGGCTACTTTTAAAGGTGTAAAAGCAATTTTTACAACATGACTTCTGTTTTCTATAGATCTGGTGTTTTCTTCTTCTCTACAACACACTGCTGAACTTATAAACCTCGGTGAAAATGGAGGTATGTTTTATTCGTTTATTTCATCCTAGTCACAACTCCTGTTTATGAATTGCAGGGCAGGAGTGGGCATGTTTCAGCTAAACTAATCTGCATGCCTTTCTTAGCATTACATAAAAACCTGTGATGTGAATGTAAAGTGCTGCAAGGACTATATCACCATAACAATAATATCACCAGCAGAAATAAAACAGTGAATAGAACAGTGACGCTGTAGTCAAATAACAAGAACCATTCGTACTCAATGAGTGTGTTGAAGTTTAGCAGCACGCAATAAAATACCTGCTCTTGTTTAGCAAGGCAAAGAAGCTTTTATGCCATATATATATATAGCCTCATTCTAATCATATCCGACATTTTAAATAAACAGAAAGTTTCCAATAATAAGCCACAGTGCACATAATAAAACCTGAATTCAACTAAATACAAGTACATTCACTTTAATTAACAAAGACATGTGCAGAATCACATAATAATAATAATAGTACATTTGTATAGAGCCTTTCACAAACCCAGGGTCACATTTCATTAATATGAGAAAAAAAAAGAAAAGGAAACGGAAATAATATGCAGGTAATAGAGAAGAGGCTGGAAAACAACCTCTGCATCGTCCGGAGTAACAGCTGTTAAATAGTCCATGACTATGATAGAGAAATCCAACATGCATGCTGTGAAAACACCTGTGTGGATTCCTGGCACAAAGCAAAGTGTGTAATTATTCCACGTCTACAACTTTCTATCTGCAGTCCACAAAGACAGAAACAGATTTGAAAAACAGAGAAATAAAAATAATTAAATAAGTAAAAGAATAAAGTAAGAAATGCTCCACCATGGGAATCAAAGAATTGCTTGCGAATGATGCTTCTGTCCAAACCACTAGAGAATGTTTATGAAAGGCTTTCAGCTGTATGAGCAAGTAGAAAACAACACCACCAATAGGAGGCAGTATAACTTTGCCATGTAAACATAGATACACCACTGAAGAACATGAGACAGAATACAAACACTTTCTCTGTGTAGAAATACAAGGAGAAAGTGCACGAGCAAGGTTGTGTGTTTGTTTGTCTATACTGTGACATAAGAGCAACATTTTCAAACCTTTCTGTTTTCTCATAAAGACCATTTTCAACTGTGTCGTGTAAACAGCTCTTACATCATGCTCTTCAAATGGGAACGAAAGCATCGTCTCTCTCTATAACAACAGCATTTACCAATCATGAGCTTTGAGGATGTCGTATAAAAGGTATGCCTGGAAGCTTGGAGTAGAGCTTTGTTCAAAGTGTGATCTGCTGTTTTGAGATGCAGCATGAACCGCCATTTGAAATGATGCAGCTGGCTGCCTTAGTGTGTCTCTTAGTGGCTTTACTGGTGAGATTATATCCTACCGGGTATCTATTGAGAAAATGGTGGAAATATTGTTTTTAAATCTACAAAATAAAAAGAAGTCTCCACAATTTTCCTAAAAGCAGATTTATTTATAATGTCTGCATATAAATGCATTACTTTTGTTGGATCATACATGAAAATTGATCCTGGCTGGATTGCACTTCTTAGTATTAACATTATATTTTAAACAAGACAACAGCTACACAAAATAAAGCACTATAAAGTAAATATAGTACACAGTGTTCGTGTGTAAAGTCGCACAATTACCTAATAATTGCATACAAAAACATTATTGGATGTGTTAACTATGCCAATAATAATCCTGTCCTATTTCCCCATTTTCACCGGACAGTAAAGGGATCACTGTCCAGACAAAGAATCAATTTGAGACGGATGTATTAAGAATGAGCTGCCAATCGTTTTGCAACTAAATGATTGACAATCCTTTAATGGAGCTGTGATGTAAATCTGTGATGTAAATACTCCCATAACCCACAGGCCCTTTTTAGTAATTAATGTGGCTTTTAAAAATCAACCTGCCCAACCTGATGTGACAGAAAAAAATGTGCAAAAGATGCACTCTTTAAAATCACTCACTCTACTGTTTTAAACCAGTTTGCGACAGTCCTCCTTCAGCTAAAGGAGACTATTAAAGACTACTCTCCAATTGTCCCACAGATTTTCTTCTTACCTACATTTTGAAAGAGAGTTTTGAACTGGTTGTACTAAAAAGGTATTGTTCTGATAAAATGATTAAAAAAAAAAAGTCACAGGTTTTTTTTTTTCATCTTTCAGCTTTTTCCGTCACCCGAGTTCCTCGCATTAGGATTTCGCACATGTTTTACGCCGGATGACCTTCCTGACGCAACCCTCACCCTTTCGGGCTTAGGACCGGACAATTTAACTTCTCCAATTCACCTAGAATGACAATTTAGCATTTTCCAATTTACCTAACATGCATGTCTTTGGCCTGTGGGAGGAAACCGGAGCACCCACACGGGGATCAAACCCGGGTCCTCTTGCTGCGAGGCCACAGCACTATATACTGCGCCACCGTGCCCCATGATACAACCTGTGACTAAAAAGCCCAATCTAGAAAATTCGGTTCTCCCTCATTTAGTCCATCTCCAAACTCGTGTCTCTAGGAGAAAATGTTGCTACAACCACAATTCATACTAATGATTTTCTAGAGATTTTTTAGTCTGGATTATTTTAGCCATGCATATTACTCTCTGCACTTTAAAACTTTATAATGACCTGTTAATATCTATTTATGCGATGCTGCCATTCTTGTGCTTTTATACCTTACATCTGCATCCACAATCTCTTGCCTAGAGCATGTAAGTATGTTGGTATTACTGGCACTGCATTGGAATGGTCTAAATCACACGTGTCAGATAGAAGTTCTTCTGTTAATTTAAGGGACTTTGTTTGCAATCTGCAACTTTTAAACGTTGAGTTCCACAGGGCTCCATTATTGGGCATATTTTAATCTTCTACAAACCCAATTCCAAAAAACTTGGAACAAAGAACAAATTGTAAATTGAAGCAGAATGCAATGATTTGGACGTTTCTAAATTCCACATTTTATTCAGAATAGAACATAGATGACATATCAAATGTTTAAACTGAGAAAATGTATCAAAATTAGATGATTTTAAATTTGTCACAACAATAAGTCTCAAAAAAGTTGGGACAAGGCTATGTTTACAACTTTGAGACTTCCCATTTTCTCTTTACAACAGTCTGTAAACGTCTAGGGACTGAGAAGACAAGCTGCTCAAGTTGAGGGGTGTAGGAATGTTGACCCATTCTTTTCTAATGCAGGCTTCTAGTTGCTCGACTGTCTTTAGTCTTTTTTGCTGTATCTTCCGCTTTTATGATGCTCCAAATGTTTTCTATCTGTACTGCAGGCTGGCAAGTTCAGTACCTGGACCCTTCTTTTACATAGCCATGATGCTGCAACTAGCTGCTATATTTACATGGGCACAAATATTCGGAATAAATGGCTGATCGGAATATAAACATGTCACTCGGAAGATTCTGATCGGATTAAGCTCAATCGGAATGAACTCGTATTTTCCGAACGAGAGAGATGGTTTATGCTGATCCTTATTTGGAAATATGTTCATGTACTACCAATATATCCACTGTCCCTACTCTGGACATGTCCAAACCATCTCAGTCTGCCCTCTTTAGCATTGTCTCCAAATTTTGCAACCTGTGCTGTTCCTCTAAATGTTCTCATTCCTAATCCTGTTCATCCTGGTTACTCCCAAAAACTCCTGTCTCTTAGTCAGTGCCACTGTATCCAAACCATACACAAGGCTGGACGCACTACTCTCTTATAAACTTTTCCTTTTACTTTCCTCTATCCTATCCATCCTGTCTGTACCCTCTGCATCACCTCTTTTCCACCATCCCCATTGTGAGTGCCAAACGGGCATAGTTGAAACGCTTGCAGTTGGTTCAGAATGCTGCTGCTCATGTTGTAACCAACACATGTAAACCAGAGATGATTTCCCCTCTGTCCTTTTTGCTTTACATTGGCTTCCTGTCAGATTTAGTATAAAGTTTAAGATTTTTATGTGTACAAGGCACTAAATGGGTTAGCACCTAATTATTTATCTGATTTATTAATACCATATATTCCTTTAAGGTCATTTGGCGGCACGGTGGCGCAGTGGATAGTGCTGTGGCCTCACAGCAAGAGGACCCGGGTTCGATCCCCGGGTGGGTCGACTTGGGAATTTCTGTGTGGAGTTTGCATGTTCTCCCCGTGTTCGCGTGGGTTTTCTCCGGGTTCTCCGGTTTCCTCCCACAGGCCAAAGACATGCATGTTAAGTTATTTGGAAAATACTAAATTGTCATTCTAGGTGAACTGGAGAAGCTAAATTGTCCGGTCCTAAGCCTGAAAGGGTGAGAGTTGCGTCAGGAAGGGCATCCGACGTAAAACATGAGCCAGATCATAATGCGAGGAACTCGCTGTGGCGACCCCCGGTGACAGGGAAAAAGCCGAAAGATGGAAAAAAAATTCCTTTAAGGTCATTAATATCTGTTGACAGAGCGTAACTCTAGGAAATGTTTGTTAGGCGGGCTCCTACACAATCTGTTTTTTAAAACTAGGTTTAAAAAACATGCTTTTATTAATTGGCATTTATATGAGATTTGTCTCTGTACGAGAGTAATATTGGTGTAAATTGATCTGTGTGCTGTACGTAGTAATGTTTGGACACCACCTGCTCTAAGGGATCGTAGAACATTTAGTATTTCACAGGACTGCAGCACACCATGGTGCAAACAATGATATAACCTAGTTCCATGGTTATACCGCTTCCATACCCATGGCAAGATTTTCAAGAGCAGTTTAATCAAGACCAGGATGTAGTCAGAATAAATACCTCCATGTGGCACCCCACATAGCTGATAAACATACCTGCCAGTTTACTACAATTTTTAGAACACAGAGTATCTACAAAGTAGATTCGCAAGCTAAATTTCATTCACATACAAAGAACTGGATTCATATTTCACAACAGAAGCTATAAAATTAAATGCTGAGAAATTGTCACATCATTGAGTGTATATGATACTCAGTTTGACATATATTTTAGAATTCTAATGAATATATATTTTCTAGTTTGTCTCTCAGCATTCTCTCTAGAGGTGTCATTCCTAGAACATAATGATGCTCTACATGCTCTAGCAGGTTAGAGATGCACTAACCAGCTGTTAAAGGAAATTATAGGCTACATGTTTTATACACGAATCCCGCCTCTGCCCAGAACAGTAATTGGATGAGATACTACAAAATAGATTACAGATGTGCTAGAAAGACGTTTAGAACAGATGACGACATGTTATACTAATGTTTTCTTCAATAGTCGTCTGGCGCAGGCCCTTTGTTCAACAAACCTACCTAGGAACCTACGTAATCAGTCTATGAAGCAAAAAGTGCAGATTAATGAAAGTCTCTATTCCAGGATTTTCCAGGGCTCTAAAAAGCCCAAGCCAGAGATGAAAGCATCTCAGCCCCCTGTATTTCATTATACCAGTAGAAGACTCTCATAAAGAAAGGCACTGCTATGTCTGTTAAAAGGTGTACTTAATTAAAATGCTGATTAAACAACTAAGGATGTCTACTGCGTTTGTCCAATTTAATATTATCCCGAGTAAAATTCAGGCTGTGTTGAGCATTTTGATAACACCCAGACATTGTACGACAAGGAGCCTGTAGTGTTTGCTAAATAAAAAATGTGACACCTTTTTATCTCAAAACAGGAACAGAGTGTGAACACCCCTATTGCAAGGCACACACATTTACAGCCAGGGGCAATTTAGCACAGGCAATCCAAGTCTGTGAAAGTCCAACAACACTTCGTAGGAATAAATTCTGCATAAGACACTGGCCCACTGATGGACAATGCATGTTCACACACAGCTGCTTCCTCCACCAGCATGATCATGATTAATGAAATCACACCCTCCCATTCTTTCATTCTTACCATATCACTGTTTAAACTATAATCAGGAAAGGACAGGTGGCAGCAGCAAGGCCAGCAGAGATACACAATCCATATACTTAATCCTGCATAGCTCTGCTTAGCTTAGTCAGAGTTGATGTTTCTAGCAGGATGTACATAGTAGCCATTTATCCTGACAGTGGATCCAGAGCCTGTACCAGGAACACTTGACATGAACTGAATAGTACACAAATCTATTACAAGGCATCAAACACTCAAACTCATGCCATCGGTTTCAGCATGTTTTTGGAAGGAGGACATAGAAACCAGAAGAAACTTGAGAAGACACAGGAAATCATGCAAAACTCCAAAGACAAAAGAGTTTAGGGTCAAAGCCTAGAGCTGCGAGAAAGCTCCCTGGCCATACTTGATAAGAAGTGATAATAATGTTATAACCAACTTACAAGACAGACCTGAAGAATTTGCATAGCAGATATGCGTCGTCCCTTAATGATGGACAAAATGATCATAGAGATTATTTAAAAGCCATCTACTGTTAAGCACAAAATGCACAGACCAACTACAGTAGCATTTGTAGCATTCGATCAGAAAACACACATGCTCGTGTTATTTATTGCCCACTAACTGCTTCAGCCTCCAAAAAATTGTATGTTCAAATTTTTCCATTTGAAAAACTGCTGAAACTTGACTTTTTTGAAGCTTGTGGAAAGAAAAGAAATTAGGAAAAAATAAAAAAGGTTGTTCCCAGTGCATGTTACGCAACTCCCCCCAACATTTGTGGATTTACATTTCAGCAAAGTTTGCCTTATTTTTGCCAATTCATAAATTTGTTTTGGACAAAATCGTAAAATGAGTACATTTCTATTTCCCATTGCAAGCTCCAGAACAGGATTCAAACTCTAACACGATGAAGTAAAAGTCTTGCTTAGAAAGACAAAATTAAACCTGAAACAAGAGTTTAGTGAATATCACATTCTTATAAAACAGTACAGAGATTTAGTTGTATATGGATAGAACTTTTTACAAAACTGTGGTAGAAGACAATCCCCAAAAAAAATGCTCCAAGCAACCAAGGCAAAAATATTCTTCAAGGAAACTCTCAGTCTGTTTTTAATGACGTGAGCCTTTCATGGACGCTTTGTAATTCTATCCCGGGAAGCTTTCAAACCTAAAACCTTTCATGCACTAAAAAGACACCACAAAATTTAAAGTATATATAGTATTATATAGTACATATTATAATACTTTATAAAAAATCAAGTCTATTAACTGAATAATAATAGATCACTTAAGCTTACACACACACACACGCAAACAGATCATGCAACAACTGCTGTATAATAAAACATAGAAAACAACTTAATGAAGCAAATCTGGTTCAGTCATATATAGCATCAAATATTCATCTGTCCTGACATCTCACACCTTTATATGACCATTGTAAGAAATCGGCTTTCCCAGACTTGCTGGAATTAACACAACAAAGACGTGTGACAGCTCCCCTGGTGTGCGTAAACATCAACCAGGGACTTCAAGTACCTGTGAAGTGCCGCTAGCCCAAGTGCTTTTATCTTCCAGGCACCCATACAAATTCTACACTACTTCCTCAGTGAGCCCTGGAGGAATACTGTTCCCTTAACCACCCCCACACACTATATCCTCCCCTTTCCCTCTCTGCTCTACCTCAATAAGGTCCCCAAGGATGCATTACGCTGACAGAGCACTCAGTATTCAGCACTTATACGGAGGGCCTACTTAGTTTTTGCACATACTGTCCTTTAACATGCATCTATATCACATTTGTACTCTTACAGTCTAAAGTAACACACAACATCCGGTGCAGCTTGGTTACGCGAAGACTAAACTTGGAGCAGTAGAGTGGGTTATGTCTTATGAAAGAGCCTGTTGAATTTACCAACCAAGACTCCTGCAATGCCGACATTCATACTCCTTGCCATGGTGGAAGCTAACAAAGCTATCTCAAGTTCACATTTAGCAAAGTTACTATTTTGTGCAATAAAATCAGTGGGATCCTGTTCTGTCCATTCACATGACATGCAAATGTATGCAACCCTTAAACGCTGCTCCAGTACATTTAATGCAATCAAACCTTTTGTTGCTGGACCACCATTTGGCACAATAGTGCAGGGGTTACTTTAATCCACTCCATTGTTTATGCATCACAAGTCTGAGGGGATTCATCACCAACTGCCTGCTCCTTACACAAAACCCGCATAATTACCTCGAACAAGGAATCACACAGTGGACAAACATATCCACTTCACTCTTACAAAAACATTGAGTTAGAACCTAAAATGTCATGTCGACCATGTTGGACAACTGCAGACAGAGAGGACGCCTTCTGAATAATTAATCAACGCAGCACATAACCAGAACTGGAGGTTTTTGGGAACGCAGCATAAATCATGCCACTAACCTCCACGGTGGGTCACTTGCGGCTAATACATGATTCATAAAGAATGTTCATTACACATGGATGTGATGAAATTGTGTAAGATCTGAGAAGATCCCAAAATAAGCAGACAATATAGAAAACACCCAGAAAAATAAACCCATGATCATCTGAACGAGTTACAACCAAAGGAAGTAAACACAAAGAATGCGTTGTAACAAATATAAGTATAACATAAAAGCTCTTGTCCCTTACCTTGCCAGAGAAGGGCGATAATTGCGGCCGTAGCAGCCCTCCGTGTCCAGCGTTCCTGACCGTGAGCTTTCTCCTCAGTCCACCAACTCATGCTTCAACTTGAACTCAGGTAGAAAAGGAGAAACATACAAGGAACTCGGTATCAAATGAAACGAATAATCCAGCTGCTCTTCCCACCGCCCAAGTCTGTGTTTTAGATTAGGTGAACTGACGCGAGTGTGAATTAGAGAACTGGTTTAGTACTGAGTAACTACAGATCCGCAGGGGGGATGTGGCAGGAGCTCCATCTTGAGTTCATTACTTACAAGTTTTTCCCTAGAATGCCGCTGGATGTCCGGATAATTTACAACTTCTGCTCTCGCCTCACCGACTACGACTAGTTTAGCAAAAAGACCAGGCTCGAGACGTCATTTTCTCAAACACCAGGTCACAAAAAAATTAAAACAGTATACACTTTATAATCGAGAAGAGTTACAAGCAGCTAGTCGCAACAACTCTCGCCGCTTGCGCCTGAGGGAAAAACACCGCCCTCGCTCCTTAAGAGCCGCCCACAAAGCATAAACTTCCTGTAGTAGTAAATTAGAAGTAGGGTCCAATCCCAAATCAGCCGTTCTTTAAACCTAGTACACTACGATATCTGTACAAGTCTTATCTTGTAAGTGTACTTATTCAGGTAGAAAAGGGCATTTGAGATTTAATCATATGCTGGTGTGAAGGAAGAGGAGTTTGAAGGATGTACAATGCAACAGTTGTTTTTAGGGATTTATTGCCTGGATTAATTTTATTCAGGTAGAAATGATCGAACATGTAACAACACTCATTTCCAGACTAATTCCATTTCCAGCACATTCATTTCCAGATTATTCCATTTCCACAACACTAATTTCCAGACTAATTCCATTTCCACCACACTCATTTCCAGATTAATTCCATTTCCACCACATTCATTTCCAGACTAATTCCATTTCCACCACATTCATTTCCAGACTAATTCCATTTCCACCACATTCATTTCCAGATT
>JAOUQV010312753.1:0-13273 GCA_028565295.1 Aspidoras spilotus
GGTGGGTCATTTATATAGATATATACAGGGTGGGTCATTTATATGGATACATATATATATATATATATATGTACCCTGTATGTATCCATATAAATGACCCACCCTGTACAATGTGCAGTAAAGAACATATGGATTCTATATACTTGAGCATCTTGAGTCCCTCGCATTAGGATCTGGCACGTGTTTTACCCCGGATGCCCTTCCTGACGCAACCCTCAACCTTTCCGGCTTAGGAACGGACAATTTATATTCTTCAATTCACCTAACATAAGTAAAATTACAGGATATAATCCCTTCTATCTATAATAAACATGCCGGACCCCAATAGTGATGAGCCAGGTGTGTTTTCTTGAATTTTGGAAATATTTCCAGGGGAATTTTGTCATGGACACACTGCTCGTCTGCTGAACCTCTGTTATATGACATCAATGGTCAGTGGTGGTCAGTGGTTAGATCTTAATAAATACAGTAAATCCGGCAGCTCTTGCTTTAAGTGTTTCCCTGTATCAGGGTCTGTCTCGTTCGGATTCGGTCTAAATCACGACGTCTCTCTATCCCTCCTGCGCTCACTCTCTTTCTCTCTCTCTCTTTCTCTCTCTTTCTCTCTCTCTCTCTGGAGGAGCTGCCAGAATTGCTCTTAAACCTCCTCCAATATGGCTGTCCAATTTACTGGACCCCAAAGACATCCTGTCATCTTCGTCTTCCTGTCATCCATTCGAATCTGGTCCAGGACTCACCGAGTTTGCTCTCGTCTCCGATTCGCACTAATCCAGTTTTGCCTCAGTGCTCCTGTGCCGTTCCGATTCCCATAATTGTCCTAGATGGACGTTAAGCAGCCTAATAAGTTCCAGCACGTGTCTTATTGGTCAGGGAGGAGCTGTGGTAAAAGGCAAGGCTCATTAGCCCCTTGCTTCATTGGCTTTTCATTTCTAATGATTATTACTGTACATGTAATGATTATAGTTCTTCTGTAGGCGTATCTCCATAGGAGCGGGGCTCATCAGATCGGCTTGGGACTCACTGTTCTTTATTATGCAATGAATATCGCACACACACACACACACACACACACACACATACTCAAACATTCTGAAACCAGCTCCCGAACAAATAATTGACAAATTGCTGGTGATTTAATAAAGAGGGTGTATGTTTAGCGAGGAAATTAGCCTGCACTTCTCTCCAGTGAGAATCAGGGATCTGGGTCTGGGACGTCCAACAGAAAACTGACCTTTTTGTGGATGTGTGTGTGTGTTTGTACCTGGCTTTATACTACTAGTGTGTATGCTGACTGAGCTCTACGGCTTATGTTACTCAAGTTGGGCGTAAACAATTGGCTTTTGGAACCAATGGTGCACACATCTACTGTACACCCGCCTTCCTGCTTGGGTTTTCTCAATCACAAAACTACCTTCATGTTCTCCACGTGTTCACGTGGGTTTTCTCCTGGTGCTCTGGTTTCCTCCTACATTTCAAAGGAATGCCTAATAGGTTAATTGGTGACTCTAAATTGCCCGTCAGTGTGTGAATGTGTGTAGGTGTGTGCCCTATGATGGACTGGTGTCCTATCTAGAGTTGGTTCTGTCCTCATGCCCAGAGTTGCCAGGTGGGCACTGGCTTACAGAAAATGATTTGCCACATTCTGATCATGTGACCCTTTTCTGGTAGAAAACAAACATCAGCTTCGACATCACTTACCTTACATGAAGTTTGAGAGCACTATATAGAAATAAATACAGGATATAATTCTTTCTATCCGTATATTACACAGCAAGAAGGACCCGGGGTCAATCACCGAGTGGGACGACTGTGGAAATTTCTGCATGGATTTTGCAAGTTTTCCCTTTGTTCACGTGGGTTTTTTCTGGGTGCTCCAGTTTGCCCTTTTCTTTAAAGTGGCCCTTAATGTGTACGGTTTGGAGACAGAGGCACTGACTAAGAGACAGGAAGCAGAGCTGGAGGTTGCAGAGCTTAAGAATGTTGAAGTTCTCATTAGGAGTGACCAGGATGGACAGGATTAGGAATGAGAACATCAGAGGGACAGCACAGGTTGGGAAATTAAGAGACAAAGTTAGAGAGGGCAGACTGAGATGGTTTGGACATGTTCAGAAGAGGGACAGTGGATATATTGGTAGGAGGATTAGAGATGGAGGCGGAGAGGAAGACCAAAGAGATGTATAGATGTGGTCAAAGTAGACATTCAGGTAGTTGGTGTGAGAGCAGGAGATGGAGAGGACAGAGTGAGGTGGAGACGACTGACTCACTGTGGCAATCCCAGATGAAGCCGAGAGGCAGAAAGGAGAAGAAAAATTATTCTTTTTATCTTTTTAAAATTAAGATTTTCCTTAAAATCTCTAAATATCGTGTGTGTGTGTGTGGATCAAAATTGTTTACAATAGGGCAGCACAGTGGCGCAGTGGTTAGTGCTGTGGCCTCACAGCAAGAAAACCCGGGGTGGGGTGAATCTCTGTGTGTAGTTTGCATGTTCTCCTTGTGTTTGTGCAGGTTTTCTCCAGATACTCCGGTTTCCTCCTGCATTCCAAAGACATGCATGATAGGTTAGTTGGAGTCTCTAAATTGCCTGTTAGTGTCTGAATGTATGAGTGATTGTGTGTGTGCCCTATAATGGATTGGCACCCTTGCTGAGTGGGCACCGGTATCCCCGTGACCCTAAAACTATGATGAAGTGTTTATACTTTCTGCTGTAAATCTAACATTCAGTGGTGTTCTTCGTGGTGTGTTACATCCTCCGTTTCACGAGGTGTTCTAAATATGGTTCAGCAGTTGTGGATAAGCTATATATATATATTTATATAAGCAGCTCAGTGGTTAGGCTTAGACATGGACTACTGAATGAATCATCACATGTTCAACTCCCACCACTGCCTCTGTTAGGTCCTTGAATAAAGCCCTTAACCCTCAACTGCTCAGTTGTACGACGATATAAATGCAAGTTGATAAAAGCATCTGCCAAATGCCATAAGTGTAAATGTAAGGTATTCTAATATTAAAATTGGGGCAGCACGGTGGCACAGTGGATAGTTCTGTAGCCTCACAGCAAGAACTTTCCGTGTGGAGTTTGCATGTGTTAATTAGCGAAGGCGATGTCCAATAATGTAATCTGCTCTGGCCCCTTTCCTTCAAATCTCATGTAGATAATACCACCAGGATAACATTCTTTCGTCTTAGAAACATTGCTAAGATCAGAAATATGCTGGCACTGAATGATGCCGAAAAACTTTTCCATGCTTTTGTTACCTCTACGTTGGATTACTGTAATGCCCTGTTGTCTGGTTGTTCCGGTAGGTGCAAAAACAAACTGCAGTTAGTCCAGAATGCAGCGGCCAGAATCCTTACTAGAACCCGGAAATATGAACATATGTCTTATCCACACTGCACTGGCTACCGGTTACATTTCATATTGATTATAAGATACTTTTGCTCGCTTACAACATAGTTAACAGTTTTGCACCACAGTATCTTAGTGAACTTCTAGTTTCGTATGATCCACCATGCCCACTTCGATCAAAAGGTGCAGGATATTTGCTGATACCTCTTATTATGAGGGCTACAGCAGGGGGCAGATCATTCTCTTATCGAGCCCCACATTTATGGAATAGTCTTCCAGTTAGTGTTCGGGACTCAGACACAATCTCAGTCTTCAAGTCTAGGCTGAAAACGTATTTATTTAGTCAAGCATATCCTTCATAGTCCTCTATAGTTCAGGGCTCAGAGCTGGAGGGTTTATGGGCATAGACTGTTTTGGTAAACTGGGATGTATGGATGCTTTCGCCCGGCCATTCTCACGAGTTCACATATGATGTCATTCCAAAAATATACAATGATAGGTTAACTGATGTCTCTAAATTGTCCATTAGTCTGTGATTGTCTATGATGGATTGGCACCCTGTTTAGTGTTGTTCCTGCCCTTGTTTCCCCATGACCCAATGGCTGAGCATGGCAGACTATGGAATGGAAAATCCTCAATCATCAACCAGGAAAAAGTTCTTTCAACCGTTAGCTAGAAATCTGATTCTTACAGTCTCCTGGAATCTCAAAATCCAGAACTAGAACATTATATGGAAAATTTTTCAGCAGTCTGCAATGAGACAATACGGACCACCTGAAAAAAAGCTCTAGCATGTCTCCATCCCACACATGGAATTCTTTCCGGATCAATACGGTCATCTCCTGAATCTCTCTCGGAATCTCCGTTTCGTCCTTGCGCCTTTAATCAGAATCAATGCTGAAATTCCTCGAGGGACATTCCTGAGATACTACACTTAATAACTGGCTAAGAAGCTTACTGAGGCACAATTAAAGGATGCAGGTTGATAGCCATGGGCTAATGGTCAGAGAATCAGGTTCGGGACTGAAAGGAATCATTGGAGAGTTAAAATAATTAAAATAATCAGATAGAGTGTCACTTTCAGCCTAATAATATTGATATTAATAACTGATACCTTATTGATCCCCATAGGGAAAGTCGTTCTCTGCATTTAACCCATCCATCAGAACACCCTGAGCAGACTATTGCCCCCTTATTGAGAAGCACAGGGGTACGTTGCTGGTTGGGTGCCTTGCTCAACAGCACTTCTTCTATGACTTGCCTTAAGCAGGGATCAATCCGGTTATAATTTGGTCCCCAGCTCTTGACCCTCTTCAACAAGTCAGGACAAGAACAGGGTTATAACCGAACACGATGTTATTTACACAGTACACAAGTCAAGTCCAATTACCCTAGCATGCATGTCTTTGGACTGTGGAAGGAAACCGGAGCACCAGGAAGAAACCCGGGTGAAAATGTGCGAAACATGCAAACACCACACAGAAATTTCTCATGTCATCCCGCTCACAGATTAAACCCGGGTCCTTCTTGCTGTGAGCCATCATGCTGCCAAATGAGTAAAATAATAAAGGGGGCTAATGACATGGCTCTGAAAACCGTAAGGGGTGACATGATGTCGCTAGAGTAAAATGGTAACATGTTGCCCCAGTACCATCCGATAATTCCGGTAACTAAATGACGCTAGTGTATTAGTGGTAATAAACGAAATGTGGGGTAATACAGGGTGGTCCTAGGGTTGCCAGGTTTCCCGGTTTTTTATAATAACCGCCCCCAGCGTTTTCGCATAGGAACCACACTGTTAGCACTAGCACCACCCGGCCCTTGGTTTCCCGGGATTTTTATTACTCGGATCTGGCAACCCCGGTGGCTCAGTGTTAAGGATAGTGACTTGGGGAATTTCTGCGTCTATGTTCTCATCATGGTTCCTGGGGTTTTCGACAGGGGCTACGGTTTTCTCTAAAGTGGCCATTAATGTATGATTGTGTGTGACTGTGTGTGTGTCCATGTCTAGCCGACCCCATGTGGATTAAGAGGAAGAAAATGAATGAATGAATGAATGAATGAATGAATGTTATTATTCTATCTTTAAGGACCAATCGGATCAAAGCAGACTGTACAAGAAGCTCCTAAGGATAAATAATGATGGGTATAAAGTTCAAGTGATGGACGCCAATAAAGAAGAGCAGTGATGGCATGATCTCGGGTGATAAAATGATAGAACAGAAGCGGGCAGAAAGAGAAATAATGTGGACGCGGTGAGAAAATAATAAAATGTAGGAAAGGTAAAGTGGCAGAGGCGGGTCGGATAATAAAATAAAAATCAAAATGGCGACGTTTTTTTGGAAAAGCACACGGTGCAAAAAAAAATAGTCTGCAGTAAAACAGTAAATTGATGGCGGCTTATAAAAAAAAAAAAAAAAAAGATAGGGTAATAAATAATAATTCAATAAAAGCACAAAAGCTTGCAAAGTGGCACAATGAAAAAGCATTTGAAGTGATGGAGAGTGGTAAAACCGGGCGGGGACTGGTACTGAAGCTGTTAAATGGCCAAAAAATGGAAAATTGATTAAAAAAAACAAAAAAAACTGAAGTGCCGCAGACCGGAGAAATAGTGAAGCAGTTCAAGCGACGCTTTAGCCACTCCGACTGTGGTCCGGGGACGGAACGGTTCAGGGTAAGAGGCTTTTGTCGCGTCTCTAATGGCCCTCTTGGCATTCATTCACAGGGAGAAGAGCTCTTCTTTTTCTTCATCTTCACGCGACTGGTGCTTTGGTGTCGATCCGAGTCTCGGGGTCTTCTGGGGGATAGAATGAGAGTGGATGGGATTTGAGAGAGTGCAAGACAGGGATAGAGGTGAAAAGAAGAGCCAGATTTTGTCAGTTTTATCAGACGAGGCTCTCTTTGAAACAGAAAGGGGGTAGAGATGGGTACACCAGTGTTTTTTTTATGTCAGATCTAGTCCCGTGCGGTGCAAGGCGACTCTGTGGGAAGACAGAAAACATCAAAAGTTCTATGTTTGGCCCGATTTATCTTTTGTGGCCACTCTAAGCAGACTGTAGGAGACCCCTGAGAAATCCCGAGAAAGAGGACACACTGTGTGTCCAAAATTCATTCATTCATTTATTTTCTGTAGCCGTTTAATCCTAGTTTTAGGGTCATGGGAAAGCCTGGGCCCACCCGGCAACTCTGGACACGAGGGCAGGAACAAACCTAGACAGGGCGCCAATCCATCATAGGGCACACGTACACATATTCATACACGTTTAGAGACACCGATTAACCTATCATGCATGTCTTTGTAATGCAAGAGGAAACCGGAGTACCCAGATAAAAACCCGTGTGAACATGGGGAGAACATGCAAACTCCACACAGAAATTTACAGAGCCGCCCTACCCGGGTCTCGAACTCAGGATCTATCCACTGCGCCACCCGTCCAAAATTATTGTTCTTCTCCTTTCTTCTTCTCCTCCCATTGTCTTCTCTTTCTTCGTCATGTTCCTCCTCATGTGACTGGTGCTTTAGTGCTGACTCAAGTCTCAGGGTCATTTCGGGGTGGATTTGAACGCCCTGGAAACCAGGAAGATTGGGATGATGAAAAGAGCCAGATTTCGTCTACTCTCTACTCTTTATCAGACGAGGCTCACTTTTTTTTGACGGTAGGACAAAGAAGAGACACGAACATAGAGACAGAGGGATAGATGCGTTCACCAGGTTTTTTCCATTGATGAAGACCTCGTCTTTGATTTTAGATCTTTACTGGTGTGATACCGGGGACACTTTGGGAAGACATCAGAATTCCCTGATTGTTTCTTTTTTATTCCGTCTCTGGCCGCACTAAGCCGAGAACGAGGGACCGTTGCGAGATAATGAGAGACAGAGATGGACAAAACGTTTCAAACAAGGCCAGAGTAGCTTAATAAAATCCAACCGCAACTCTCCGGGATGTCCTTACATGTCTCTTTAGACTGGAATATCCTTGATCCTCGACTCGACTCGACTCACCAGGACATCCACCATCATCACACTGGTAAGCGCTGACCTCTGTTCCAACAATTGACCTTTTGATTTTTATTTATTGTATTCATTTAGTTTAGTTTGTTTTTTTCGTCTCATCGGCGCCTGTTGACACTGTCCTCCGGGCACCGAGCGCAGCGCCGCAGCGCTCTATTCTCTTTTATTTGTCAACAGCTTGGAGTAATATGTTTTTATTAAGCTTCATGATGCTGCTTGTTGATTAAATAAGACTTTCTCAGTGTGTGTGCGTGCATGTGTGTGTGTGTGTGTGTGTGGGTGAGTGTGTGTGTGGGTGATTCATTGCTGCTTTGTTAACCTGTTGTGGCGCGAAGGAGTCGAGGCAGAGCAGAGCAACGCTGCCACCTACTGGTTAGAACTAGAACTGAGATACAAACGGAGACAAATTAAAGGAAAATAGACCCAACTAGTGTGTGTGTGGAAATGACCTTTAGGAGACTGGGTCAAACCATTAGAACCAGCGTGCCTTGGAATTGATCCTGGACACATCCGGATCCGCAGAGAGCCGTCGTTCCCATTGTTCCAGGAGAGATCCATGAAGAGCACTCTCTAAAATATATTGATTCGGAAAGCCGATAAGGGGCGGCACAGTGGTGTCGTGGGTAGCGCTGTGGACTCACAGCAAGAAGGAGTCGGGTTCGATCCCCGTATGGGACGACTCTGGAAATTCCTGTGTGCAGTTTGCATGTTCTCCCAGTATTCACATGGGTTTTATCCGGGTTCTCCGGTTTCCTCCTGCATTCCAAAGACATTAAAAAAACCCCTTGCTGGTCATTTTTATTTATTTATTCATTCATTCATTTATGTGCAGCACATGGACAGTACTGTGGCCTCACAGCACGAAGATCCTGGGTGTAAGCCCCGGGTGGGCAACTCAGGAAATTTCTGTGTGCAGTTTGCATGTTTCCTCAGTATTCACATGGGTTTTCTCCAGGTACTCCGGTTTCCTCCTGCATTCCAAAGACATGCCTGATTGGTTAATTATTGTCTCTAAATTGCCAGTTAGTGTGTGAATGTGCCTGTGTGGGCACCCTATAATAGATTGGCACCCTGTCTAGGGTTGTTCCTGCCCTTGCGCCCAGAGTTGCTGGGTGGGCATCGGTTTCCCCGTGATGCTAAATATAGGATTAACCGGGTATTGAATTATAACTGTTTAAGAATGTTGGCAGCATTTTGGCCCATTTCACAGCAAGAAGGACCTGGGTTTCATTCCCTGGGTATACAAAGACACTCTAAAGTAGCCCTTACTGTGTAAATGTGCCCTAGGATGAATGAATGAATGAATGAATGAATAGAAAGCCAATATAATATTCATCAGAATAGGCATAATGCCAACCGTGTGGACCAGACAGGGCTCATCCTGGGATAGATCCGCCCCGTCATGTGCAAAAACAGGTTCATGAGGTTAATCAGTAGGAAGAACTCGGTACTCGATGGCACAATGACGCTGATGACAAGATGAAAAAACTGAGCCAAAGCTTCACCCATGCCATGACAAAAACAAATGCCAGGTGCAGCATGAGATGAGAGTGGCGCTGGTTTGTCTTTTAATGTTTCACCCCACGTCTGTGCATTAATTTGCATATCAGAATGGAAAGGTTTTTCTTTACGAGCCAAAATGATATAAAAGAGAAATTGATATAAACACACACACACACACACACAGACACACACACACACACTCTTTGGGATGCCAAGGTGAGCCAAAAAGTGTAAAGTGTATTCCGTCCGGAGATTCATCAAATTCCTGGAACAACAGCTTGTAAAAGTAATGGGCTTGCAATCACCTAGACTCAGCAAGTCCACATGCTGTATACACTCATAATCGGGCAGGAGAAATGAGAACGACTCATAATTTTACTCACACACACGCACACACACACGCGCACACACACAGACGGACATCTTGTCCCTACTAGACACTCGCCGTAGCTTTTTACAGCAGAATTGATGTCCCATTCTCACAATACAAGCAGCAATCGTTACAACTTTGGCTCCGTCTCCGAACCATTTGTCCTCTCTGTCTCTACCTAGATGTTAACTGTACACCCCCTTTATCCAACCCGCCCCCCACAACTCGTTGTCTGACTAATGTTGGTGGGATTTCTTCATCGTTCAGGTTTCAAGCCGTACGCAGAGTGTGTGTCATCATTTGCAACGCTGTCACGCCGGCCATCTGCGAGAGTCATTCATCTAGAACGCCTGGTCATTTCGTACGCGGCGACGGTGTGGATTCTGCCTGACGAGGAGTTGCGCGTATGTTCCCAAGAGATGTTTAAAAACAGATTGAAGTGTGATCGTCAGTAAAACCGCAGCAGGACGTCTGAGAGTTTGCAGTTTTGTTTTTTTTTTGAGCGCACGTGCACTACTTCCATCCCGCTGCCATCATTTAGGTCGAGTATGGTACGGAATTCCAATACGGAAACCGCTGCATTCCGAAGACATTCCAAAAACCCCTGGCTGGTCATTTTGATGTATTTATTCATTCATTCATGGGCATCACAGTGGCGCAGAAGACAGTACTGTGGCCTCACAGAAAGAAGATCCCTGGTCTGAGATCAGGGTTTTATCTGGGTACTCCGGTTTCCTCCTGCATTCCAAAGACATGCACGATTGGTTAATTGTTGTCTCTAAATTGCTAGTTAGAGTGTGAATGTGCATGTGTGGGCACCCTATAATGAATTGGCACCATGTCTAGGGTTGTTCCTGCGTCCAGAGTTGCTGGGTGGGCACCGGCTTTCCCGTGACCCTAAAACTAGGATTAATGTTGGTGACATCTTCTACTTCTTCTTTATTCAGACACTCCCTTTACCAGGGGTCACCACAGCGTGTCAATCTTGTCCACCTCACTCTGTCCTCTGCACCAACTATCTGCATGTCCACATTGTCCACACATCTCCTCTTTACTTCCTTTCTGCCTCCATCTCTAACATCTTCCTACCAATATATCAACTGTGCCTCTTCTGGACATGTCCAAACCATCTCAGTCTGTCCTCTCTAACTTTGTCTACCGAATTTTCAACATGTGCTGTCCCACTGATGTTCTCATTCTGAATCCTGTCCATCCTGGTCACTCCCAATGAGAACCTCAACATCTTAAGCTCTGCCACTTCCAGCTCTGCTTCCTGTCTCTTAGTCAGTGCCACTGTCTCTGAATCATACAACCGAGCTGGTCTTGTTGGAAACAGATGGTTTGGAGACTAGACGTAGGGTACCACTGTTTCACCAACAGCGCTGGTACTCAGGCTGGTACTCTACCCCAGTATCACCACTATACCAAGAGTAGAGGAGCCATTATTATACTGCGTATCTAGCTGAAGGTCACAGAGTGACTGTCCACGTCTGATTGATCTATGAAGGGTAGAAGGGTTACTTTAGGTGGCATGGTGACCTTCGGGGACCTTCCGATTGCAAGGGGTTTCTTTTACCCCAAACCCGCGATTGCCCCGACTTGGGTCGACTTGCATATGAAGTCTGTAGAGTCAGAGTGTTGTAATTAACCAGGTGTTGGTAATTCGGGCAGGAATATTCCTAGCCAGGGCGCTTCACCACTGTAGGGCACACACACTCACACACTACGGGACACGATCTTTTCTCTACTTGTCTATCATCAGTCACCACCCAAATGCCCAGATGTGTTCTTGTGCCAACCATTTTATCAAGTATTCATCAGTAAGATAACCCATAATTTATTTTGCGCCAAGCTCTTGGTGACATCAGCTACGTCGACATGGACGGGCCACCCTGTCTGCAAATAAAACCCAGGACCTTCTTGTTGTCAGGCAGCAGCTCTACACACTGCACTCTGTCTAGAAATCTGTGGTAAGATGTAAACATTTATTCATTCATTTTCTATACCCACTAATTCCTAGATAAGGGTCAAAGGGAAGCCGGTGCCCACCCGGTAACAATGTGCGCCAGGTCAGGAACAACCCTTAGAAAGGGCGCCAGTCTATCATAGGGCACACACATTTACACACTAACAGGCGAATTCGAGATTCTCCGATCAGGCATGTCTTTGGAATGTGGGGGTAAACCGGAGTACCCGGGGAAACCCATGCAAACACGGGTAGAACATGCAAACCCCACACAGAAATTTCCAAAGTCGCCCTACCCGGGGCTCGAACCCGGAATCTTGAAGCCACAGCATTATCCACTGTGCCACCTTGCCGCCCAAGATGTAGACATTTAGCCCGAAATAAAAAAAGAAAACCTGCCGGATCTCCATGTTTTGAGACTTGCTTGTGACCCAGCCTGAAAAGCAGATGCCACATGCGGTGGGTATGGGATCGTTACGCCACGGCAGGTTTTCTTATGAAACACATCTCCCCGAGGCTTTTCTGCTTGCTCGGTGAATTGAATTCGCTGATCACTCGGAGACAAAGTGCTGACTCCTGGCTTGGGTTTCTTGCCCTTTCCGGGAACTTTGCTTTCATCTTTTCTCTCTCTCTCTCTCTCTCTCTCTCTCTCATTCTCTCTCTCTCTCTCTCTCTCAAGTATTTTTGTTTTCTATTCCTGGGGACACAAATGAAACCGAGGTCCTGTGTTCCAGTCAAAGCCAGATAAGAATATCGACAGCTGGGAAAATCCAATGCCACAGCGCTAAAAATGGATACTGGGAACGACGACAGGAAAAGACACGGAGACATTAGTGACTGATCTATAGTGTGAGAGGAGCAGGAAAATGAAACCCTCCGGAATCCACTCAGCTGATTTGGTATTCGTGGCATTTAGTTTGTGCCCGAGCTTTTTAATTCAATTATCATAGAGTATGAACCCCCCCCCTTATGCTCTCTCATTTTCCACTGACTTACTCTGTCCAGGTTGCCATGTTGGTGAGATTTGTGAATTGAGAACAGGAAAACTTCACATCTGGGGAATAAAACCCAGGTCCTTATTTCTGTGAGACGACAGCACCAGCCTCTGCGCAACAGAACCGTGCCACACATATTTTAAAAATATTAATATTTTACACAATTCGCACGATTAAATCAAACAGATGGCGCAGTAATAGTTTTGTCACTGCACAGAAAGAAGGACCCGGGTTCTATACCCATGAGGCGCGACCTGGGAAATTTTAAGTTATAAAGAGAACATAATTTCAGTCAGTCATACGCCGACGTCTCTTTGCGAAGATTAGCTGCACAAATGCGCTCCGTGCAATAGGAATAAGACAACTGAGCATCCCGATCTCTTGTCAGCTGAATATTGTTAGGTCATGCCAATGTATAACCTTACACAAGGTTATAAACGATATATCAGCACCTCCAACGTAACTAACACACACCAATGCAAACATTGGGAGAACAGGCAAACTCCACACTTGGGGAATTAATCCCAGGTCTATAATAATTTCTGTAAGATGGCAGCACTACCCACTGCTCAATAGAACCGTGCCACCCATATTTAAAAAATATTAATAATTTACAAAATTCACACAATTAAATCAAAATGAGCCGGCATGGGAGCTCAGTAGTAGTTTTGTCACCTCACAGCAAGAAGGGCCCGGGTTTGATTCCCGCGTGGCACGACCTGGGAAATTTCAGCATGAGTTTGCATGTTCTCTCTGTGGATACTCCGGTTTTATCCCACATTCCAAAGACATTTCAGGTTAATTGAAGTCTGTAAAGTGCTAGCGGTGTGTGAAAGTGTGTGTGATACTATATATGTGTGTGCCCTACAATGGATTGGCGCCCTAGTGCCCAGAGTTGTCTGGTCCGTGACCCCTTGGGGATTAGGCAGAAAAGAATGAATGAATGTAAAAAAGCCAGACAAAGCCAAGCATCAGTCTCAGAAGTGATCCAGGGAGCAATCGAACCCTGTCCATGCCTTCAACCGCATCTACACTATATTGCCAAAAGTATTTGCTCACCCATCCAAATTATCTGAAC
>JAOUQV010312811.1:0-13264 GCA_028565295.1 Aspidoras spilotus
TTAATGAAGATTGGCCACCAGGCTTGTCCAATTTAGCCATGAAACCTCCCTCACTAAAATGACAGGTGTTTCAGTTTTATTGTCTAACCCTTGTGTATATATATATATATATATATATATATATATATATATCTCTTTGTACCAAAAGATTTCATAGGAAGTGGATAACCCTATTCCAGATGTGTAAATTACCCATGCCATAGTCACTAATGTAACCCCATTCCAGATGTATTAACTACCCACACCATAAATACTAATGTAGCCCCATTCCAGATGTGTAAACTACCTATGCCATAGACACTAATGTAACCCAATTCTAGATGTGTAAATTACAACCACCATAGACACTAATTTAACTGCATTCCAGATTTGTACACTAATCACGCCATGGACACTATAGTAACTGCATTCCATATGTGTACACTATTCACAAAATAGACTCTAATGTAACCATATCCAGATTTATAAACTATCCATGCCATAAACGATAACGTAACCCCATTCTATAAGAGATGCAGGATTGTGTACTGTGCACTAATAAAAAGTGGAATGGTGACTCTTTTCTTTATATAACAAAACCATTTAAATGGATACATACATATATATATATATGTATGTATCTAGCCTGCACTCTAGCAGAAGCTCGTTTTTAGAATAAATCAAAATCTTTCTCATCTCTGTAGCAAAAAAATGAGATAGTTTCATCTAGAAACTCCATTTAACATTTAAATTGTAGTCCCTGGTTTCAGCATTACACATATATCATCGACTGATTATTTCAAACAAACAAAATTTAATAAAACCCAAATAGTAGATTTTTTCAATCTAAAATTCTAAAAGATAACACTGATTAATGAAATATTTTTAGAGGTCTGGCGATTTGTTCAGCAGTGGACACTAAAAACTCCAAGTGACAGCCATGACTGTCCCACACTCAAAAATGAAACAAACTTTAAAAAAAACCATAAACATTCTCCTACAAACACCATTCAAGCATAGAATAGTAGAGCCATGTCTCCTTTATAATTTTTAGAGTTATGAAGATTTGTTTAGAAGTATACACTAAAATCACTTTCATGACAGCCATGACTCTCCCAGACACACACCTACACACAAACATACGCCCTCATAAACACAAACACACGTGCACAGACACACATAAACAAACGCACACAGACACACTCTCACACATGAATGCAGACACATACACACACAAACTTCTCAATGTTCAATGATCTCCCAATGATTTGTTTCGAACAACCTCCTAAAATTTAGAAAATCCTCAGAAAAATCATCACTGAGCTTTCGGAATCTTATCATTTTAAAATCTATGATAAGCCCAAGGTCTCCAGATGCTCATAATATTTTTGGTGTGCCAGTGGGAAAAACATAGGGTTTTCAAATAGAAATTATCTGAAAATAACTCCAAAAGAAATGAATTTTTGAAAAATCCCTAAATTCACTAAACAAAGGTCTCTAAAACCAATATAATTTTACCTATAAATGCCATTTAAATTTAAAATAGTAGTACCTTGTCCCCTTCATCAAAGGCTAAAGGTTACACTGATTAAAAAATTATTTTTAGTTATGAAGATTTGTTCAGCATTAGACACAAAAAACTCATCTATTCACTGCCATGTTCATTTGAGCAAATCAGATTTACTTTTTTCAGATTTTTAAATTGTGTTTAACATGTCATAAAAAAGGACTTTTTATTCTCTATACAAATAATTTTTACATCACAGTAATCGTCAAAGGGTCTTCTCTTGTACCGCATTCAGCTAAGCAATTGTCTCAAAGATTTCTGAGTTATAGCCGTTTGTTCGGAGGATGCATTTACAGCTTTATCACTCGTGTTACCAAGTCTGATATAAATGATTTTTTTCTGCCTATGTCTCAAAGACACGCCCACATGCGGGCACACACACACAAACCTGTTGGTATTACTATAGTTGTGAGGACAATACATAGACTTCATTATAATTATAATAATTTTGCTAATGTTGCTGTTAATGTTAATTGCTAATGCTAACTGCTAATGCTGATGACTAAAACAAATTTCTAATAATAAAAAATAATGCTAACATTTGTGGCTGTGCTAACTGCTTATGCCAAATCCTAATGGTAATTTCTGCAAATGCTAACAGCTACTGCTAACATTTGTCACAATGCTAATTGATAATGGTTATTTCTGTTAGATAATGATTCTGTTAGATAAAAATTTTATCCCCATAGAGCTTGATGTTAAATTTCAGGAAAATCATCATGGAGCTTTCCATGTGATAACTCTAAAAAATTTTCATCAAGCTACACAAATGTTGCAGCAAAAAAGAAGCCAAAGGTCTCCCGATGCTCAAAATATTTTCGGTTAAGCAATATCTTAAATATATTTTGAGTTCTGAGAGGTTGTTCAGGAGGTGTGCCAGAGGAAATAAAATGTTTTTTTTTATTCAAAATTCCAATAGAAATGAATGGGCAAAGGTTTCTGAAAAATCCCTAAATTCACCAAACAAACATATCTAATACCAATATATTTCACATATAAACATTATTTAAATGTAAAATAGTAGATCCATGTCTCCTTGATGACTAAAAGATGACACTGATATTTTTAGAGTTATGAGGATTTGTTCAGCATAAGACACAAAAAAAACTTTCCTCTTCACTGCTATGTTAATTTGAGCAAATCAGATTTGATTTTTCTAGATTTTTCATTTGTGTTTAACCTGTCATAAATCAGATATTTTATTCTCTATATAAATAATCTTTACATCACAGCGATCGTCAAAGGGTCCTCTCTTGTACCATATTGTTAGCTAAGCGATAGTTACAAAGATTTCTGAGTTCTGGTCTGATAACAAGTCTGGTACAAAGGATTTTTTGCCTCTCTCTCACAGACACGCCCATGTGCAGGCAAACAGACACACACAAACCTATTGGTATTACTATAGTTGTGAGGACAATCCATTAACTTCATTATAATTGTAATATATTGCTAATATTGCAGTTAATGCTAATTGGTAATGCTAACTGCCAATTCTTACAACTAAAGTTAATTGCTAATTATAAAAGGTAATGCTAACATTTGTGTTCATGCTAACTGCTTATGCTAAATCCTTAATGCTAATGCTAATTGCTAATACTAATTGCTAATGCTAACTGCAAATAATAGCGACTAATGATAACATTTTTCACAATGCTAATTGCTAATGGCTATTTCTGCTAGCTAATGCTAATTGATAATGTTGGGGTTAATGCTAGGTGCTAATACTAATTGCTAATGCTAATAGTTAGTGCTAACCACTAATGCTAATTCTTAATGCTACTGACAATTGCTAACAACAAATGCTAACATTTGTAACAATGCTAATTGCTAATGCTAACTACTAATGATAATGTATATTATCTAATGCTAATTGCTAATGATGGTGTTTATGCTAATTGCTAATCCTAATTGCTAATGCTAATAGTTAATGCTAACTTCTAATGCTAATTGCAAATGCTAATATTTAATGCTAATTGCTAACGCTACTTCTATTAGCTAATGCTAACATTTGTCACAATTCTAATTGCTAATAGTAATATCTGTTAGAAAACACCAGTTGCTAATGCTTATAATTAATGCTAACCACTAATGCTAATTGCTTAAGCTAACTGCAATTGCTAACAACAAAAAATAATATTTGTAACAAACTCAATTCTAACTGCTAAGGGTAATTTCTGTTTGCTAATGCTAATGTTGGTGGTAAATCTTACTGCTCATGATAATTGCTAATGATAACATTTAATGCTATCTGCTAGTGATAATTGCTAATGCTAATGGCTAATTCTAACAGCTAATGTTAACATGTGTTAATGCTAACTGATAATGCTAATATTTGTGTTAATCCTAATTGCTAATTGCTTGTGCCAACTTCTAATGATAATTTATATTATCTAATGCTAATTGCTAATAATGCTTTTATGATAATTGCTAATCCTAATAGCTAATGCTAACAATGAATGCTAACGTCTAATGCTAATTGCAAATGCTAATTGCTAATGCTAATAGTTAATGATAACCACCAATGCTAATTGCTAAAGCTAACAGCAATTGTTAACAACAAAAAATAATATTTGTAATAATGCAAACTGCTAATGCTATCTGCTAATGGTAATTTCTATTAGCTCATGCTAATTGCTAATGTTGGTGTCAATACTAATTTCTAATCCTAATGCAAATTGCTAATTGCTAATAGTTAATGTTACTGCTAATGCTAATTGCTATTGCTAATTCTAACAGCTAATGCTAATATTTGTCACAATGCTAATTGCTTACTGTAATTTCTGTTAGATTATGCTAATTGCTAATGCTAATAGTTAATGCTAACTGATAAATACTTATTGCTAATGCTTAAAGCTAATGCTAAAATGATAAAACAGTTAATGCTTCTAATGCTTATTGGCAATGCTAATTGCTAATGCTAATTCTATCAGCGAATGTTAACATTTGTCACAATGCTAATTGCTAATGGTAATTTCTGTTAGATAATGCCAATTGTTAATGCTAATAGTTAATGCTAACTGCTAAAATTTATTGATAACGCTGGTAATTATTGCTAGCTAATTCTAAATGCGTATTGCTAATGCTAATGTTGGTGTTAAATCTAAGTTCTCAATGATAATTGCTAATAATAACTTTTAATGCTATCTGCTAGTTATAATTGCTAATGCTAATGGCTAATTCTAACAGCTAATGAGTTAATGCTCACTGATAATGCTAATATTTGTCTTAATTCTAATTGCTTATTGCTTGTGATAACTTTTAATGATCATTTATATTATCTAATGCTAATTGCTAATCCTTATAGCTAATGCTAACAATAAATGCTAACTTCTAATGCTAACTGCAAATGCTAATTGCTGCTCTCAGGCGATGACAAGTTGTTACATATTTGGCAGCAAGGGGCGCTGTGGCTTCTTTAAACAGAAGGAATTTTAATTTGTAAAATTTATTTAAATTAATAAAATTATGGATAATTGTATTAAATTTGTTAAAGTAGAATTCTCAACCAGTTCTTTCTGTACCCCGTTTTGTGCCCGTTTCTATAGCCAGGTTGTAAGCACTGTACCGGGTCAGGATTCCTCTCTGCTTTGTATTTCCCACACTTAGGAGATACTGTGCCAATTCATACAGGAGGTTTAAAGTCCAATAGAGTTCCAGTTTGAATTTGGTTTTCCTAACGGAGCTGCTTAGTGTTTTGGATGGAGCTCTTTTCAGGGTTAAGTTATTGACTCTGTAGTAAATTAAAAATCGGTGTTTAAGAGTTCTTTTTTGAATGTTTATCAAAATATGGACCTAATTCTGCTCTGCATGCATTGGCTGGTGTTTTAAGCACTTTTAAGCACATCTACAGAATTCTGTGTGCAGGCATCGTACACCTCGCTCACATACAGTGCAATCGGCTGAATATTACTTTCCAAGATTTTACACGATATAGAGTTGAGGATGTGTAAATCTCTGGTGGAATGGTGGAATCTCTTCTTGATTGTAAAGAGAGCTCTTTGAGCATTTTCCTTTAGTGCATTTCCTGCCTTATTGCGACTCCCAGATGCAGTTATAGTCAGGCCAACATAAGTGTACTGCATCGTGTGCATTCATTGTCTGTGTGTGTGCAGTGTGTGCACAGTTGGTATCTGTGTTCCTGACTGGTATCTGTGGGCTTTTTCTGAAAGATCATACTTTTAGCCTTTTTCAGGTTAACTGTCAGCACCCAGTTCTGACACAACTGCTCTGGCAGGTCGAGATGTTGTTGTAATCCCTTTGCAATTAGAGACAGCAGCACCAGGTCACATTGCAAGAATTTCACCTACTCTTCATGTAGGGGGAGTAGAGGAGCTGCAGACTGTTCCAACTGCACCGCTAACTCGTTTATGTAAAAATTAAATAGTGTTCGACTCAGACTAAAGCCCTGTTTCACTCCTCTTTTTGAGTGTACTTTTTTGTAATTCTGTAAGTTTGTCTCCAATTTTTACTCCACATTTGTTTTCCGAATACATCGACTTGATGATGTCATAAGCTTGATGTTTATGTTTATATGATGACATGTACCCCCTACACGACAATTTTTTAATAATGTTTTGAAAATCTACAAAACAGGCAAAGATTTTCCCATGTTCTGTTTGATGAACTTGTTTGTTGATGAGGGTGTGTAGAGTGTAAATATGATCTGTAGTTTTGTGATTTGTAAGGAAACCACTCTGTCTCTCTCTTTCTGTCTATTTCTCTGACTCTCTGTTTTTATTTGTATCCATGTGTCTGATTCTCTCTTTGTCTCACTTTCTCTCTCTGTCTCTTTCTTTGTCTCTCTCTTCTGGGATGTTCAGATGTTTGAAGATGATGGAGAGGAGACTATAAACATGAAGATGAAGCAGAGCTCTGTAGCTGAACGACGTCTGGAGGTTCTACAGATCTACAAGCTCCTACAGTTAGTGCGAGATCGAAACAAGCCTCAGGTGGAGAAGATGAATCTTCTCGGGGTCCCAAACCTAATTAACCTGACAGAACCCATTAAGGGAATCGGTGTCCTCCACCTAACCTCCAGCTCTAATGACCTGGAAACTGCAGAATTCCTGCTGTCTCTGGGAGCTCACCCTGATGTCCAGGATAAGAGAGGACGCACTCCGGGGATCATGGCTGCACAACTGGGACATGACGAGATGCTGGAGCTCCTTGTGAAGAACCGGGCAGACATGACATTGGTGGATAAGGAGGGGAAAGGTGTGCCAGGTTCTATGTTTTATTATTGAATATTAATTGTGATCAGACTGAATAGTCTCTTATCTAATTGTGCAGGAGTGCTGTTTTACTGCATCTCCCCATCTCAGAGACACTTGCGATGCCTGCAGGTGGCACTCAACAACAACGCTGATGTCAACAACATGTCCAGTGCTGGGAAACCCATCTTCCTGTTCGCCTGTGAACATGCCCAGGAGTGTGAGAACATCTGTATCAGGATTTCAGAGGGTGGAGCCAATCCCAATGCCACCGATCAGGTTTGTTTTATCAAGACAATAGTTTATTTCTCTTCATAAATATTTTAATTATATGCACCAATTATGACAAAAAAATTTACTCTAATCAATATAATGATATACTGAATGAGCACTGAAAATGTCTCTGTGAAGTTTGAATGTTTTCCCTATTTTTGCCTAGTATTTTCCGGGTGAGCCAGTTTCTTTCCAAAGACTTGCATGCTAGGTTATTTGGTATGTCTAAAGTGGCCCTTAGTGTGCTCTGTCTATGGTTGTTCCTGTCTTTGCACACAGAGTTGCTAAATGGGCACTGGCTACCCCGCGACCCCATGTGGATTAAGCGGAAGATAATAATTAAATAAATGAATAAATGAATGAATATAATATATAATATTTAAGTATAATTGAGGTACAATCATTTATCAAGTAAAGGAGATTAAGTGATAAGACATGATTCCTAAATCAACAGTTTTCAGTGTTGTTGTTTAAACTCAAAGGCGAATATGAAATTTTGCAAATTTTTGCATCTTCATATTTATTTGTTTCAAAGCTTTGCTATATGTGTGTGTACAGGTGACAGGGCGGACTGTTCTTATGGAGGCAGCAAGGATGGGGTCAGTGGCATTAGTTAGACACATCCTGCAGAGAGGAGGAAACCCAAATATTGTGGATAAACAACAGCAGAATGCCGTTCACCTTGCCGCCACTGGGGGATACTTTACTGTAAATATAATCTTTACTGTAACATGTAATTGTTCTTTCCTCGCTACATTGGGTATGAATTGCGATCTCCACTGACTCCCTGTACTTGCTTGCATCAGATTTAAAAAATAATCTCTTGATATTTATATGTAATATTAGACTCTGAAATGATGAACTCAAGAACAGTCTATACAGTTTCATTTTGTAATTCCATTCCGTAAGCGTTCTGTGAGATACATTTGTCAGACATTTAGAATATTCTAAAACTTCTCTTGGCTTTATTTTGTAAATTTTCTTGTCTCTGCTGAGGAAAATAATTAACTATGAGTTTGTTTCTTTCTTGCTGGCTTAGGAATCCTTCAGCAGAATAACTTTGGCAGCACTTAGTTTTATTGGGCTGTAGCTCTTTGGTACCTGAATGACGCAGTCAAGTGAGTTTCTTCCTGAACGTGTCTCCTCGACTTCACCGAGTTTCACGTACATTAATGAATCGCTGCAAGAATCTGTTTGTGAACTTGCTGACTCCCTAGCAACGAATGTGGGTGCATTGTCAATATAAAAATGATGACGCTGTATGACCTGCTGCTCATTTACACCTTTTTGCGCCGCTTGTTGTATACTGTGAATGGTTATGGTGGATGACGGATGACGGATATCGAATTCTTGAACTTTGTTCTATGTTCAAACGAGTCTTTTGTGGTGTCACTGTCTTTGACCCACAGATAAGAGAAATAATCCAAATGATCTTCCTGTGCAACGAAACAGTTAAACATATGTTGATTATATACCAGCATTATTTGCGTGAATTGAATAATTCTACGTTTCAGGTTTCTCCAATGTCTCTTTCAGAGAAAAGAGGTGTTTAAGCACTTGTTCTCTATCATTTGGTAAATGTAATTTTTTTCAAACAAAAATCAATTATTACTTGGCAAATCCAGCTGTTTAAGTTTCTCTCTAAGAGAATCAAGATGTCCTGAGTGACAGGATAAATTCTGTTTACAGTTAAATGTAGATGCAGATTATAAGTAACAATCTGTTGTGATGTTAAACGATTGTTCGGAATGAAATCATATTCAGTTAGTGGTGGAAATGGAATATCAGTTTTTCCGTCTATCGTTTCCTTCCGAAAGCTTGTGTTCTTACAGAATAAGTTATTAAAGTGTACAGAATTGGATTTGCGTTTATCTTAAAAAGATTCAAAAACTCCAATTGAGCTAACAGCCTATTTGATTTATCGTTTATTCGTGCTAAGGAAGCTGGTGATATTTGAGACTGCTTTGAGATCCCTCTGGAAACCTGATGAGAAGCTTCTTTCTTTTTCTGTGGAATATCGTCCTTATATGGTCTCTCTGAGCGTAACTCATTGTAAACTCCGTCTGTGTAAATCCGAAGAAAAGATCCTTTTTCATCTTAGGATATAAGCCATGAATAGATAGGCATAATATTCTATAGATTTTTTATAAGAATCAACGGAAAAACGTCTTATTAATGGTCTGTCCTCACAACTGTCCCCAATGAATAAAGCTAGACAGACAGTTAACAAATAAAAGACTGATGGAGTGGATCCCTGTCTAGCGTTATCTCTGCCATTACACTCAGAATTTGCAGGTGTGCACCTACTGGCCTGTGACTTTATGTGGATTAAGTGGAACATAATGAATGAATGCTTATGATGATTGGTCATTGTTAGGTGTTGCAGGTGTTGTCAGCATATCAGGCTGATTTTGGCATGGTGTGTGTGAAGGGAAATTCAGCTCTGCACCTGTCTGCAGCTGAAGGTCATGCTGAGTGCTGCAGGTTTATTTCTCAGAGAGGTCAGTTACAGACCATCACCTCCGAGATTAATTACACTTACTCTGTCTCTAACTGTAACTGATGAGATCATCTCCCTCACATACAGGATGTAATCCTAAGTTGAAGAACTTGAACGGTTTGATTCCTCGTCAGATTGCTAAAACACATGGCCACAAGGCAGCACTGAAGGAGCTCCAGAAAGGAGAGCGACAGTTCATGAAGTACTCCAAAGCTGGTGTGATAAACCCTAATGAAATCTGGGCCCTTAAACTGCATGACTGGTCATGTGAACATGAGGAAGCTCTCAGAAACTCCTTCCGGATCTCAGAAGAGAGTGATGCACCTGTGGAGATTGTCTCCAAAGAAAAGTTTGCGTATGTCCTGCAGGAACATCTGGCTCCTGTTGATCAAGAACATTTGCAGAAAATCATTGCTGCCCATGACAAGAAGCATGAAGGTGTGATTAACATCAACGACTTCTTTAAAGGACTGCATTACCTTCAGAAACCATTTGTCCTGTCGTCATATAAACCTAAGACCAAGAAAAAGAAAAAAGGAGGGAGAGGAAGAAAGGGTGGGAAAGGAAAGCTGAAGAAAGGAAAGTCTGTGTTTCCTCATCTAATCTGTACACTTCCTCCTGACTTGATGGAAAAGAGACCAGATGGAGGTCCATGCTTTATGATCGAGAGTTATCAACCTTTAACTGATACAAAAAGATTTGACCGTGACTGTCCACCTTCTCACCCCATAGAGGACGACTCTGCCTGGTACATGGACCAACCCCAGAAGATCTACACCAACATCAACCGCTGCGTACGGAGTGGAGACTTCGAGTCTCTGTGTTTAGCTTTCAGTCAGAATGTCTCAGTGGACATCAGAGACCGGTTCTATAAAACACCGCTAATGACCGCCTGCAGTAGCGGCAACTACAGCATGGTCCAGTTCCTCATTTCACTAGGGTACTGTACACACACACAAGCACAAACAAAAACACACTCAACAAACAAAAAAAACAAACAGAAACAACAAACAAAAAAGAACCAGAAACAATAAAAAACTAACAAAACACAGTAACACAAATAGAAACAACAAAAAAGACAAAAAACAAACAGAAACAACAAACAAAAAAAGAAAAAAGAAACAATAAAATATCAAACACACACACACACAACACATGAAACAAAGACAACAAACAAAAACAAACAGAAACAACAAACTAAAATATCAAACAAACTGCAGACAGGCCTCACTGCAAGAAGGACTTGGGTTTGATCGCTGGGTGAGGTGAATTTTGTATGTTCTCCCGTCTTCACGCAGGATTTCTGGTTTCCTCCTGCAATCAAAAGACTTGCATATTATGTGAATTGTTGTCCTTATAGTGTCCCTTAGTGTGTGAATGTGAGATTGTATTTGTGTGTGCCCACGATGGATTGCTCCCTGTATAGAGTTGTTCCTGCGCCCAGAGTTCCCGGGTAAATAATTAAAAAAAAAAACATAAAAAAAAGCATGAAACAAAGACAAATAACAGAAACAGAAAAAAAACGCAGATTGGGGTTATTAGAGATGTGCAATCACGCACAGGTTTCTGTAGTCTGTGTTGTACATGTTTTAAATAAAATGTTGGGATGCTGCTGTGTGTAAAATGTAAACAGAAGCTACTGTATTGCCAGCAGAACACAGAACTCACATCATATGTTGAAAATCAAACAATTTACTTTCAGGAAAAATATGAACGAATTTTGAACTTGATGGCAGAAACTCAACTAAAGGATAGAAAATAAACAGTATTAAAATAGCTGGAGGAGCAATCAACAACTGATTTAAATGACTGGGTATAAACAGAGAAGTGCAACGAGGCAGAGTCTCACAAGAGAAAAGATAAACAGAGAAAGTTCTCCAATCTGTGTAAAACAATCCGAATAATTACTTAACAATAAATAACTTTGCAGACTTAAAATTTCCCTCCATATACAGAACACTATAACATCTAAATATTCAGAAAATGTGTAGACATCTCTGGGTATAAGAGTTGCAAGGATGAGGGTCAGTAGGGGATAAAATCAGTGGTAAAATCACAGATAACTGTGGAAACCACTTTACGGAGTAAGGAACACTTTTGGAAATAATTGTCTGTAAACATAGATCAGAGTTTAATCCAGAAACTAAAGTTTAAAGCTGTAATATGCAAATGACAGTCGGATCTAGAAATACCTCCATCTTCTCTGAGACAAAACCCATAATAATGAACTAGGACAAAATGTCTGACTTTCTACATCTGATGTGTTCTGTCTTATATTGTGAATATAATAATTCATGAGATTAATAAATTTTTAAATTTTGTTTTATTGACATTTTAAAAACATCAGATGTAAAAATCAGATGTAGAACACACATCAGATGTAGAAAGTCAGTCATTTTTCCCAGTTCATTATAATGGGTTTTGTCTCAGACAAGATGAGTCTGATGTGTCTTTTATTGTGAATATAATAATTCATGAGATTCATAAATTATTAAATTTTGTTTTATTGACATTTTAAAAACATCAGCATACTAACTTGTTTTGGAATTAGTATTGTATATAAAAGTGTGTGGCTGTGTGTGTGTAGGGCGGATGTGAACGCATGTGATCAGTTTAAGTGGACTCCTCTCCATCATGCCTGTCACTCAGGACAGAAGGACATTGTTGAATTCTTGGTGAAGCACGGTGCGGCTGTACAGGCGGAGGCGTTAAATGGAGCCACACCCCTAATGAAGGCTATTGAGAGCTGCAGATTCACCTGTGTACAACAACTCATCACAAACAACGCTAACATACATGCCACCAACAAGAAGGGTATGTGTGTGTGTGAACTGTGTGTGTGTGCACCCTCCCCATTCTTTCACTGCTTTTTATCCCCATACCCAGTGTGGCGGACTGTCAGCATCTCTACTCTTGATTGTTATGTGATATTTTAATGTGCTAATTGACCTCCCTTGTTTTATTTACTATATTCTTTTCCCCCGTAACGATACGTGATAGGCTGCCACTCCTTTTTGAATATTTTACCCCACCCAACCTTGTTCATCTTTACCCCATCCATTTTTGTGTCCTTGGGTATTATAAAAGGCGTTATATAAATGGAATATATTATTATTATTATTACTATTATTATTATAATTATTATTACTATTATTATTATTAGTTCTGTTCTACTTATTGTAATGCGCACTCCCTCTCATAGCACGAGACAGAGTGTGCGTTAAAGAAAACGAATATGCGCCGCGCCAGGAATTCAGAAGTGGGTGTGATCTGAAGAGGGTGCGTCTTATTGTCTGCCTTGTACCATACCATGGAGACAGCCTGGGAGATGCTGGAACAGAACATTATTATTTTTAAATAAACAATATAGAAACTCATCCATGTCTTCCATGTCATATGAATCCAATGACGCCATGAGCCGCGGGTAACAGTCAATACATGGAAGCACAAAATGTCATGGTACAAAAACACAACAATGCAACCTAACAGCGATTGCGCTGTGAAAACCAAACCTTTAACACTATGCGAGGAAACTGAACAGAAATAATTAAACTCTCTTCCGAAGAAACAAAACATGACCTAGATATAATTAGAGTTACTTCACTCACAAAACACTACTTTACTTTACTTAAACTGACATTCACATAAGATTAAATTAGTTACATTGAAGCCTAATTTAAGCGAAACGTTAAGTACAGACAAGGACACACAGCCAACTTGTGGTGCATAGCCACT
>JAOUQV010312820.1:0-13263 GCA_028565295.1 Aspidoras spilotus
CGGAGCAGTGAGCAGCCATCACAGCACCCGGGGAGCAACTGGGGTTAGGTGCCTTGCTCAAGGGCACTTCAGCCATGGCCGGTTCCTTAACCACAAGCCTACGACTGCCCACAAGGCATTGACACAAGGCACAATGACCATCTGAAAGTCACAGCTGTAATCAAGACTCATCAGATCAGGCACCATTTTTCCAATCTTCTATTGTCCAATTTCAGTAAGAATTGTAGTCTCAGTTTCCTGTTCTTAGATACAGGACTGGCACTAGGTGTGGTCTTCCCCTACTGTAGCCCATCTTCTTCAAGGTTGGACATCTTGTGCATCCAGAGATGGTATTCTATATTCCTTGGTTGGAGTGTTTATTTGAGTTTCGGTTGCCTTTCTATCATCTTAAACCAGTCTGCCTATTCTCCTCTAAGCTCTCACATCAACAAGGAATTTCTGTCCACACAAATGCCCTCCGCTGTACATTTTCTTTTTTGCGGACCATTTGTAGAGATGGTTGTGTGTAAAAGTCCCAGTAGATCTGCAGTTTCTGAAATACTAGTACCAACAATAATTCCATATTCAAAGTCACTTAAATCACGTTTTTATCCCCATTATAATAATCGGTTTGTACTTCAGTAAGTTGTCAAATAAAGTGGCCAGTGAGTTTATATTATAGAGTCTAGTCATGTATATAAAATATAGAGAAAATTGTGTTCATCACCCCCCACTTGCTTATATATTATTTATTTAATGAATTTTTTTGCTTTTAATCTACCCACACATCCATTTATTTATTCATTCATAATTTCATAACAAAAACAGTGGACTATAATCTATACCGCTAATAGATATATTTCGCTAATTACCGCTAATAGATTTATTTCATTGGATAAAACAGGAATCAGAGAATGAAACAATGAATGCTAAAGTTAATATTAGAAGTATACACATTTTTCTTGTGTTGTTTTCTAACAGCACTAAAATTGCTAATGTTGCTAATAACGAATAAAAGCCTACAGTCAAGCTTTAGGAATGTACATACGGAATGAATATGATGTTATTACAGTGTATTATGAGTAAATCTATCAACATAAAAATACTACCTAATGAATAAAAACCTGTTTGTATAATATTAGAAATAAAATTTCCCTTAGTGTGTTTTCTACATTAGCACTTAGCACAGACATTTTATATTTAAATTTTTTTTAAGCAAAACAATGTTACTTGCGAGATTACTCTTTGATTAAAACTCTATTCACTTTATTATCTATATAGTACATATACATCGGTGTTAAATTGGCTGAAGCATGGTGGTTGATTTTTACAATATACCAATTTTAAGTGTTAATAGGATAGCATGAGTGCAAAGCTGATATAGCACTAAAACTAATATATGATTTAGCATAACTGATAGATTTCCAATGAAACAATCAAAACCACATCTTTTATTTTCAGCTTTTTTTGTCTCACAAATGGGAAATAAATTGACCTACAAACATGAAATTGGTGAAGCATGATGGTAGTAATAACAGTTTAAAAATGTTACTGTTGTTTTTGGCTGAACTCACATATTAATCAGTTTTATAAAATAAATAAAAGCAAAAATAATAGCACGACTGCAAACCTAATATATGAATTAGCATAACTGGAGGCATGATAAAACCAATTTTTAGCCTACTACAAAAGATGAAAAACAGCTGATTATTAGATAATTAACAGCTGATTATTAGATAATTGGTCAGCTGTTGCAGGTCTGGGGTTTCAAACTCCAGTTTCTTATGCTTCTTGCTTTTTATTGCAGAGCACTCCTAAATGAACCATAAGCCTAGATAAAAAAAACAATTCTTGACTTAATAATAAAATACATAAAATAATTTTGGAGATTTTATTTTTTCCCACAGAATGGATATACCAAATATTTATTAAAATTGACGAAGCATGGTGGTTGTAGTTAATTTTTACAGTATTAATCTTATTTATTGGGTTGCACGAATATATTAATTGTTTATCTACAATAAATAAAAGCAGTGAATGCTGAAGAGAAACCAACCATTAGAGAGCACAAGCCAGTGTATTTCTAGTGCCGGTCCCAAGCCCGGGTAAATGGTGAGGGTTGTGTTAGAAAGGACATCCGGTATAAAACATTTGCCACATAAACAATGAAAATTAATAAATGTTACTACATACCGGATCAACAACACCAGTACTGGTGGCAAACGGTACTGGCAGAAATTGGACTACTGTTTGCTGAAGACGAGGAGGAGAGAGAGAAGGAAAGTCAAGAGTGTAGGATTCAGGGTAGCGACCCTGAATGTAGAGAAGATGACAGGGAAAGGTAGAGAACTGGATGATATGATGGAGAGAAGAAATGTAAATATTTTGTGTGTGAAGTAGACAAAGTGGGAGGGGAGTAAGGCTTGGATCACCATGGTTTTATCATGGTGTGGATAGGATGACAAATGGAGTTGGAGTGGTTCTAAAGGAGGGGTATGCAAAGAGTGTTGAGGTAAAAAGGGTGTCAGATAGGGTGATGAGTTTGAAGTTAGAAATTTAAGGTGTAATAGTGAATATTGTCAGTGGCTATGCACCACAAGTTGGCTGTGAGTTGGAGGAGAAAGAGAGATTCTGGAGGGAGTTGGATAAAGTGGTAGAGAACATTCCCAGAGAGGAGAGAGTGGTGATTGGTGCAGATTTTAATGGGCATGTTGGTGAAGGAAACAAAGGAGATGAGGAGGTGATAGGAATGTTTTGTGTTAATCATAGGAACCCAAAAGGACAGATGGTGATGGATTTTGCAAAGAGGATGGAAATGGCTGTGGTAAACACATATTTCCAAAAGAAGGAGGCACACAGGGTGACCTACAAGAGTGAAGGCAGTAGCACACAGGTGGACTACATCCTGTGTAGACGAGGTCACATGAAAGAGATTGGAGACTGTAAGGTAGTGGCAGGGGAGAGGTAAAGGTGGGCCTGCATCAAGGATCGGCTCTGAGCCCCTTCTTGTTTTCTCTGGTAACATAGACAGACAGATGAGGTCAAACAGGAATCAATGTAGACTATGATGTTTGCAGATGACATCGTGATCTATAGTGAGAGCAGGGAACAGCTAGAAGAGAACTTGGAGAGGAAGTATGCTCTGGAAAGGAGTGGAATGAAAGTTAACACTTGTAAGACAGAATACATGTGTGAATGAGACGGAGGAAAGTAAAACTGTCGAACTGTGTGGAAAGGATGTGAAGAAGAGAGTATAGGCAAGATGGAATGGATGGATAACAGTGTCAGAAATGATGTGTGACAAAAGGGTTGCATCAAAAGTGAAAGGAAAGGTTTATAATAGAGTAGTGAGACCAGCCTTGTTGTATGGTCTGGAGACAGGAAGCTGAACTAGAGGTTGCAAAGCTTAAGATATTGAGCTACTCATTGGGAGTGACCAGGATGGACAGAATTAGGAATAATCATCAATGAACATCAGAGGGATCAACAAACATCAGTGGGACAGCACAGGTTGGAAAATTAGGAGACAAAGTTAGAAAGGGCAGACTGAGGTGGTTTGGACATGTTCAGAGGAGAGCAGTAGATTTAATGGTAGTAGGATGTTATAAATGGAGCTGCCAGGCAGGAGACCAAAGAGGAGATATATGGTAGTTGGCGTGAAATCAGAAGATGTATAGGACAGAGGAGTGAGGTGGAAAAGATTGATTCGCTGTGGCAACCCCGAATAAGGATGATGCTGAAAGAAGAAGTAGAAGAGTAAATGCTAAAGAGGATATCATAACTGAAAAACTAATATTTGAATTAGCATAATTGTAGAATAATTAAACCCCTAATCCTGACATGGTATTCTCCCTGATTATTAACTCATGAACTTTATCTGCAGCTGAGTCTAAACACTTTTGGCAATGAACTTGAGTTTCCTAATAAAGTTTCCCTATTAAACATCCAGCAAACATTTGGATCATTTATTCCATCCATGGAAACACCGCTCCTGTCCTCCAGCAAACACACACTCATGACCTAAATCTGCACGAAACACATTCCATATGGTCCAAAAATTATTCTGCTTGCCTAATTCTATACACTAATTTTCTCCTAAGTTAGGAGGTCTACGTGGTCATACAGAATCCCCTAAACCTTGAGTCAGGCTTAGGTTTCTCACCACCAGCCAAAAACGTTCCAAACCAATATAACCTGCTTGTCTGTAAGCAATTAACCAGTAATGTTAGGAACCAGAGGGTGGGTCAGACAAAACCTAAAAATCTTATGAGGAAGTCCTGATCAAGTTCCAACACAGATGGAGCGAGTTATGAGTGAGTATATGTTCACAGAACAACTTTCAAAATCTATTTCAGTTCAAACAAAAAATTATATTATATTATATTATATTATATTATATTATATTATATTATATTATATTATATTATAAAAAATAAGTATTATTATTATTGTCACATTATTTTGACCAGTTGTGTGTGTAAGCAAACATGCAGTTCCAGATTCTAAACGGTTCTAAACTGTTTTACCTGCTTTATATTTGCAGATGTATGATGTGAAAGTGATCTATTTGCCACTATGGTTTCTTAACCACAAGCTTATGACTGACCAGGTGAAGTGTCAGATGCTAAGGTGCCAAATCCATTTTCTATGTTTTTCTTGAGCAGCTGTTTTTTGATATTTGTTTGACCTTCAGATTGTTTTTTAACTTGCACGTTAATACACTGCATTTGCTTCCTGATAGCCTTACTGGAGTGTAAATTGCAAGAGGTTTCTCAGCTTTGTTTTTGATGCATTGCTGGCTAGGTCTATTTATACAAATGAACACTGAAGTACATCAGTCAGTGATTGAGAAACCAAATGACATAGTCTTGCTGGTTGGTTCCTCAAGTCTGATCCAAGTAACCAGGATAATATCCTAATATCGCAAAAAACACTGTGGATTAATGAATTAATAATAATACTTGATATTTGATATTCAGAAGAAAGACCACATCAGAAGTGGTCTTTATATTATGTAGTTCATTTCTTTTAATTTAATGATTATAACTGACAACTAATGAAAGCATCATCTTTGAAAATTAGAATATTACTTTAGACCAATACAAAAAAAGGATTTTTAAAAATGCTGGACAACTGAAAAGTATGAACATAAGTAGTTGGTGCTCCTTTTGCCCGAAGTACTGCAGCAATGCGGCGTGGCATGGAGTCGATCAGTTTGTGGCACTGCTCAGGTCTTATGAGAGCCAAAGTTTCTTCAATAGTGACTTTTAGATGTTCTGCATTGTTGGGTCTGGTGTGTCGCATCTTCCCCATAGATTTTCTATAGTGTTAAGGTCAAGTGAGTTTGCTGGACAATTAAAAACAGGGATACCATGGTCTTTATACCAGGTACTTGTAGCTTTGGCACAGTGTGCAGATACCTGTAAATGAAATCAGGGTCTCCCAAAAGTTGGTTAGCAGAAGGAGGAATGAGGTGTGCTAAAACTTCCTGGTAGACAGCTGCATTAACCTTGGACCTCAAAAAACACAGTGGGCCATTCTAATTTTATGACCTGCACCTATACTGAAAAACAACCACAACATTGGGGACCTACAATTCTGGTCTTAATTGGTTAGCTTGACTTGCATGCTTTTGGTGACACGAGGATGTGCTATTGTTATTTATTGCACTCTTGTATTCAGAAGTTGTGCCTAAATTTCATCAAGAACCTACAGTACCATGCCCATGAAAAATTAGACCAAACATCGTCTATAATGATCATAGATTTAATCTGAAAGACATTTGTGTGCTTCAAATTGTGCTTTTCTTACCTGCAGAAGACTCCAGTTCCTTCCAGGGTGATGCACTTGCCCCCATTAAAACAATAATTTGGCTTGAGCTCACACTGTGATTTACAGGTGCCATTAACGAGCACAGAGCCTATCCGACACTCTGCACTGTTACCTTTGCCCATTTTATTATGGTTAATAGGTTGTTCCTTTTCTCGAGTAGGGGTGTGGGGTTTTGGAAAGAAAGGGTAGAAATGTCTGGGTGGAGGTGGCGGAGGCATGGTGGTTATATCGTACTCATCAGGTATTGTGGTTTCTTCTGAGGAGGAGGGAGACACAGTCTGGTCGAACGGAGTGAGGTAATTGTAATTGTCCGGCATAGCCCAAGCTGTGGGTTCATGACCCTGAAGCTCATGGGCGGTCGGAGATGGTGGTACAAACTCATTAACACGTGATCTGGGGTCAAAGAAATCCACAGTGAGGGATTCCATATGTGATGGGGATTGGGAAGAAGATGGTGTCACTGTTGTCGGAGGGTCCTGTCGGTCCGTACTCAAGTCTAGATTTGAATCCAAATCAAAGACTGTAGACTCAATTTTCTCATCAGTGCCATGCCAGGGGCTCTCGGTGTACTCTCCTGATTCTTGAACAAGATTCTTGTTTATTACTTCAGGCAGAAGATGGTCAGACTCTGCAGAATCAGGGCTAAGTTTTAAATCTTCTGTTATCTTCTCTCGAGCAGACGGAGTGGAAATCACAAGAACATCGTATTCCTGAATTCCACTTCCGATCTCAGCTCCGTCTTTGGGCTTGTGTTCAGAATGATGGTGGTTCAGAGATTGGGACATCACTTCATCCTGCTTCGCTACATTAACTTCTTCTGAAGTGGACGTTGAGTTCAAAAGCTTTGATGAATTGGTCATATTTCCTAGCAGAGTGTTAGCTGTGGAAAAGAAAATAAGTGAAATTCAGTTTAAATAATTGAATGTATCTCAAAGTCAGTGCTTGTAGACCAGAATTTAAGGAGTCAAAAATGTGATCTACATGCTGAACTACATCCTTATTACTCTTAGTACTGCTCTTGTGCTTTTATTTTATCCAATATGCTCGCAATGCATGATTCTTATTTGCTCCAAAATGCACTGTGAGGTCTTATATAGACAGGTGTGTGCCTTTCCCAATCAAGTCCAATTTGTTAAATTAAACATAGCTGGACTCCAATTAATGAGTATAATCATCTCAAGGAGGATTAGAAGAAATAGACATCAAGTGAGTTGAATATGTGTGTGATAGAAAAGGGTCTGAATACTTATTACTATGTGATATTTCAGTTTTATTTTTAATAATTTGCAAAAATGCCTACATTTCTGTCAGGATGGGGTGCTGAGTGTGCATTTATGAGAAATGAAATTAACTACTTTTGATTTTAAATAACTGCAATAAAATAAAGAATAAAAAAATGAATACATTCCGTACCAACTGTAGATTCTAACCTCATTCTAATGTTAGTAGACTTCATTCTAATGTTGCTAATGCTAATTAATGAGGTTTATTAACACAATAAATGCTGATTAACCCTGTTATAGAGGGAACCGAGATTGGGTTTAGGTTTACAGGGCAGCAGTGGACTATTGATTAGATGACCTACATGTCACCAGTTTTAATCCCAGGCTGCCCTCTGCTCTGGGTGTCTTCTTACTTATCTCACTGCACCCCGGACTGGTTAATTGTAAAAGAATGACAGATAAAACATGTACTTGAATATTCACTAGAAAGTGTTTTGATGGTAAAGTGCTGTGGGTGATAGAATGCAGCTCAGGATCCTCCGTTTTACTCCTTCAATCAAACCTAACACAAAGACCAATGGGCCTCAAATTAACGCCGTCTCTGGGGCCACACAAATGCATCATTGTGTGTCTAATGCGACAGAACCCCGAATTCCTCTCTCTCACACACTGGGGGTAAACAACAATGCAGAGGTCAGAGACAGGATAAATTCTGATGTCCTCGGTTCCCACTGATCATCTTCCCTATAGCATCCAAACTCACCATTTTATGTTGAACTCTAACAAAGTAATAATTGTATAACTTCTGTAATAAATTCTGTTATTCTTCAGATTGTATATAATCTAAATTCACAACTCTGTCATAGAGTCACTGCCTCACCAGCCCCGAACGAAACCTCACCCCACTGACAGGTATGTTACATCATGTGAGAGTTCAGAATTTACAGAGACAGCACTGACAGGACTGATTCAAAGAAACACTCAACACACACTTTAAAGGTGCAGTCCGTGATTTTAAAACAATAGATAAACACTTTCCTGTTGTTTATTGTTACACAAATTCCACACTCCTAAAACCAATATCCAGAATCTTGAGTACAACGCATGCACTTCTGTATCAAACAAATAAAACAATCATTCTAACGGCTAAAACCTGCTCACTGAAGCTCTCACAGCTGTATTCTCAAAAATTAGTATGTTCACTGCTTACAGAGTCATCTACCTATCCAGAGAAATCACAATGTAGACAGGTGCAGGTGCTGAAACATCTGCACAGGTGAGACAATTTTTAATTTAACATATCTAAAGTTGTACATATTCGACAATGATCATTCATGGCTTAAATTGAAGTAAACACTTAGGCCCAAATATTCATCACTCCAAAACCATTAATATTATCAATTTGCTTAAATGTGTAAGTATTATATTAATGAAAAAAGTGATAAAAAATGGTATAATGTTTGCATGAATGTCTAAAATTAAAAATCAGTCATGGTCGACATTTCCTGATTCAATAAGGGCTTGACTAATTGGTACAAAATTAATTGTATGTAATTGTATTTAGGAGCTAAACATCTGTTTCCAAAAGGTGCACTTAGGCATCACCAAGAACATCAAAATAATTCTGTCAATTTACATCATGTGTGTGCTTTTTCTATTTTTAAAATGTATCACAAATTAGACACATATAAGGCAGTGTCAGACTAATATTAATATTTATTATTATTTAAAAGCGTCTGCTCTTGTGCGTGATGTAGAACTTTATGTGATGTGCCTCGAAGAAGACTGGCCATTAACTGTTCACCTTCCGCCTTGAATGGGCATTCACTCTAAACAAATCATATATCTGCTTCTTTAATGGATGACTACCATTTGTTTAGGCGTGGTCAATCGTTTTCAGGAGGTGGGTCTGAAACTACTGGCGCTTCGGTTGAAATTTCAAGCGAACTGTTGCATGTAGAAAGGTGAAAATTGCAATACACATAGTTAAATAAACCAAGAGAAAATTAAGATGTTTTCGATTAGATTTTGTTTTAATACTGTGTTAGTAAGTATAACACCATTAATCAGATTTCGGCCGGCGGCATCCAGCTAGAGGGCGCTTTTGCAGAAAGAGGTTAAATGGAGGATGAGAGCACATGTCTCAAAACCTAGTGGGCTTCATATTGCTGCCTTATTGCCTATGTAATCTGCATCCTCAGTACAAGAGACAGTACAGTATCTCTCAGGGTTTGGGACACAACCAGAGAATAAGTGTTAATGCATTTGTCTAAGCCAGAGAATATGTGGTTTGAGATGAGAAACCAGATGCTGAGCAGGTGCCAATATACAGTATCTGTACCGATCAGGGATGTGAGACAGATGAGGCATCATAAAACTGATATTTTTTTCACTTGACTTGAGATACCAAAATCACCGTAGTACTTATATCATTTGATCATGAGGCATTGAAATTTTATCTCATCCATAAGCTTTAAATTAAAATTATTTAATTCAATGTGAATCGACTAAAATACGATTAAAAAATGAATCTTGAAAATAACAGGGAGTGAAAATGAGAACACTTCACATCCTTTATATGCTCTATTGTCTGCATGAAAAAGAGCGTCAAACAAAGGACCAAACCACTGCAGAGAAAGAAAGGGGGTGAGGAAATGGTTAAACCATTCTTTTTGAAAAAACAATGATACATAAACGAATACAGTCCTTAATGTTCCATAAATATATAAAAAAAGTGTTTATTACAAGATGGAGAGACAAACAGAGTGAATGACAGAGACACAGATAGAGACAGAGACAGACAGAGACAGAGAAAGACAGAGAGAGAGAGAGAGCGGAGGTTACAGGGTTGCCATGGATACCGAACAGAGATGGAAGAAGGGGGGTGAAGAGGTAAGAGGGGGTGCAAGTAAAAGAGCTCTAATTGGTCCATTATTGTATAGAGTATATGGACAGAACCGGTACCATGTGACATCATCGATATTTTCTTAGTATCCACGAATTATCAACAAAAGGCATTAAAGAGTTTAGGCACTAAAAGATTCCATTTTTAAAACGTTCCAGAAATTCCCTAAAGAAATTCCTTTTTTCCTTTACGGTACACGGTTCGGGTGTTCTGCTGGAAGCCTTTTGCTTTAAACATCTCCCACAATGCACTTCAGCATCTTACTGCACAACCGACAGAGCACTGATTATACATTTTATAGAAGAATAGAAGAATGGTTATGCCACCCCTGACACCAGCACTCAACAACTCCTTGATGGTACCCTTAGCTAGAACAAATGTAGTCTTTGGCCTTCTTCGGGTTGGGTGTCTTAGTCTCACACTTTGCACTAGGTTTACTCCGTAATTGCATGCTGAATAAAGCATCAGTTTGTCTTGGTGTGTGTGTGTGTGTGTCAGAATGTGGAAAAGTGATGCTTTGTGCAGAGCATCATTAGATTTTACTCTCCATCCTACCTTCTTTCCCTTCATTATTTCTTTCCCTTAATTTTCTATACCTTAATCTTTTCTTCCCTGTCTTTCTTTTCCTCCATATTGCTATCCTTTCAGCTTTTCTTTCCTTCCATCTTTCTATACCTTCATCCTTTCTTTCCTATGTCTTTCTTCCCCTCCCTCTTTCTATCCCTTCATCCTTTCTATCCCTCCATCTTTATATCACTCCATCCTTTCTTTTCCTCCATCTTCCTATCCCTTCATCCTTGCTTTTCCTCCATTTTTCTTTCCCTTTTATTCTTTTATATTCCTTCTTTCTATACCTTCGACATTTCTTCTCTCCGTCTTCTCCGTCTGCTCTGTAACAAAAGCCGGAGCTCTGTATGATGATCAATAATTAAATCAATAACAAATATAAATTACATTTGGTCTTTTATGAAATTGATTTGTTTTTAGTTCTAATTCTGATTTTTTTCTCTGATCACTCATCATCATCATCACTTTGTCGGTCATGGTCTTTTTTATCAACACATGACTCCTGCTGCTGATTTACAGCCTAGCTTTGGGATCACTGTCTCAACCACTATGTATCTCACACCTTCATATGTCTCAAGCCCTTACACGTTTCACTATCCCTCCAATTTTCTCACGTCCAGTGTGTCTAACCCACAGACTTCAGAGCTATGTCATCCCCAGTATGTTTAACCCACTGTGTGTCTCATCTCATATGTGTCACACTGTCTTCCAGTCTCACCCCCAACCTTACTGGTTTGGGAGTAAGTGTAATATATCTGAAGTGTTTCTTACCATGTGCAGTGATGGGGATGAGGTTCATCATGAGGAGCACAAACACGACACAATTCCAACATCCTGAACCCATCTTCATCATATTCATCATCTTCATCATCTCAGTGTAGGACTGTAATAAAACACTTCTCTAATAAAACAACAATCGTATTCTCTTCTCATATACCCTGTTAATACTCTGTAAATCCTCTTACTCTCACTCACTCAGTCACTGTCTCTATATTCTGTGCGTGTCCATTTCTACTTCTTCTTCCTTTTCTCTTCTTATAAACGTTCCTTTTTAATTAAAACTCTCGCCGTGTTTCCGAGTCCATCGCTGCACTGATATAAACCGAGTGAGTAAAAGAAAAAAAAAACACCCAGCGTGAATTCTCCCACGCGCGTTCACGAGCACGGGCGCTGAGACGAGCGCGAGCGCAGCGCAACCTCAGGATTGTCAAGGCAGAAACCACGCGGAGTGTAGAGAGAGAGAGAGAGAGAGAGAGAGAGATGGGGGGGGGGTGGGTGCGTGTGTGTGTACATCTGCTCCCACGGCCCCCCCAATTTTTCCTGCGGGCGGAGCTTTGGCAGCACGGATGTAAACACAATATAATCAACACATATAAAATCATAATTTATGCTTAAAAACATTCATATACAATCTCAATTGAAAAAAAGTTGGGGCAGAGTCGGGTTTACCAGTGTGTACATACACTATATTTCCAAAAGTATTTGCTATATGCTTCAGAATACCAACCTATTTTAGACAAGTTCATGCTCGCCCCTCACTCATCCAACATGACTGTGCACAAAGCAAGCTAGAGTCTTGTGTGGATGAACTTGACTGTCCTGCAGAGAGTCCTAACCTTAACCCGATACAACATCTTTGGAATGAATTAGAGCGGAGACTGAGCACCGGGCCTTCTCATCCAAAATCAGTGTGACCTCACAAATGCGCTTCTGAAAGAATGTTCAAAAATTCCCATAAACACACTCTTATACCCTGTGGACAGCCTTCACAGAAGAGTTGAAGCTGTCCTAGATGAAAAGGATGGACCGATGTCATATTGAACCCTTTTGGAAATATAGTGTAACAACCTGAAAGTTTCTCCATTTTGTCTCTGTCTATTTTTAAATGTGTTTGGATATAAAGATGAAGCTGTGTTTGTGGATCCAGTTGACATACTGGTTCTTCTTTTTATGTTACAGTTTGAACTTGGGATTGCCGATTAGATTCTGATCTGTGTTTAGAGATAATAATAAACTGTTAGTGTTTTTGATTCCATACAGTGATTTACACTACAAATCATCTGTTTTCTAACACTGTGTCTCCTGATGACCTAAAGATCCAGATTCTCTGAATATTATTATGTTGGACAGCTTAAGATCTTCACAATATTTAATTGAGGAATATTTATCTGAATGCAGATGCAGTTTTTTTTGAAAATTGGAGAAACTCTGTTCCGGAATGTGTCTCACACACTCAGGAAAAAAATATATTCAAAATATACCTTAAAGAGTACAAATGCCCATCACTCTCAACTAGGCACATTTTTTAACTTTATTAGGGAAAATATTTGCGCAGTTATAGCTGATCCCCATCTCATTAACATGTATCAGCGTTTCTCTGCGTTAACATGCTTCACAGGTCTTCTCCCTGAAATGTAGGTGAGGGAACAGCTTTTTTCTCTAGGATAAGGCTGTTTGTAAATCCTGTGTTCTTAGTGACCTGTACCTCCATTAAAGTGAATGAGCACAGTGTTGTGTGTTTCTCTGAACAACACGCACTCGTTTCCCTTTATTTACTATTCAAAAAACAACATTTTGGCATAATCTGTTCCACATCTGGATTACGATTTTATTAAGAGATTAGGATTAGGAGACTTTTTAAAACATACACATATGTTACAGCAATATACTAACTAATTTCCAACAGGAAGAAATATCTACCAAATATTAAAGATAACCAAAAGTCACTAGACTTCCCAATAAAGCTAGCAGAATTAG
>JAOUQV010312842.1:0-13259 GCA_028565295.1 Aspidoras spilotus
AACGTTTTTTGTAAAGCTGCTTTGGGACAATGCTTATTGTTAAAAGCGCTTTATAAATAAAATTGAATTGAATTGAAATTGTATTTACTCGGCTTAGGATAGGTCACATAACCTCGCGGAATGAGGCTATGAAAACGTAGTAGCCTAGCCAAAATAACAATAATAAACTACCTGTTTTAAATATGTTGAAATAATCAGGAACGTCAAATACTGAAAGGTCTGTGGATTATAACAAACTTTGTTAAATGCGGTCATGTAGTAAAGAAGTTATATCTGACATAATCATGAAAACTCTGCACATCTCTGTACACGAGTATTTGTTAACAAGTGGTTCCTGACCGTTCGAACATGGCGGACATGCAGACGCATTGCCTCAGGTAAAGAACTTCAGACAACACGGCATCCAGGTATGTAACCTTATATTTATGAAAATAACAGCTATAGCAACAGTTGCCCGACATATCGATTGTGTCAATGATACTTGATGGCTACTTACCTCAGTCTGTAAAATTACGTAAGACGGGTTTTGAATGAGGTGGCTTAGTTAACCTAGCTAAACTTACCCTAAAGCTAATGCTAATATAACTAATATTCACTCACAACTAATACGAAAGTCAATAAAAACGGTTTTAAAAAGCTAATGTGATACTGTAAACATACAATACAAAACATTATTTATAATATTAGCACAATACAAAAACGACTAAACTACTGTAAAACTATAACAAACATTGAACATATGTAACCAAAATAAAAACTATACCTACACTTAATCTATTTAATATATAACTGATAAAATATGTACAACTTATAACCTATTAAAAAACTACGAATAAGCTGTTGGAGTGGACAGGCTTCTGAGGTAAAGGAGAAACAGATTGTTTAATGTTTTACCTCAAGCTCGATTACGTGTACAATTTAAATGGCCAAACTTGCGCGACTGACAGACCTGGGCTACTGTTACTTTTGTACTGCTACGAGTGTAACCTTTCAGTAAATTTAAGTGTGAGAAGGGCTCTCTCTCTCACATACACAGTTAGATTTGGGTTGAAGAAGGAACATGCAGTAAGATAGATCTCAGAAGGTTGGTAACAGCTGCTATAAGCATTGTTCATTAGAACGTTTGCTAGACATTACACTTTGGTTATTATGTTGTGTTGTGCAGTTGTTCACACCTTGACGGTCCACAGTTTGCTCAATCCCAATCCATACCACATAGAGAAAAAACTGATTTAACAACCACCAGTGTGGTGTATTTTTTGTGAGAATAACTGCCAAACTCGAGCTGGGACACTTGTATATTGCAGCATTCATGAGGATAACTGAGCTGGGAAAGTAGCCGTTTCTGAGCAGAATTGTGTAAGGAGCTTGAGTTCTGTACCAGCCTGATTAGAGGAGATTGTGATCTTGATTGCACTTCTTATATGTGACCTGTGTCCAGTTTCAGTTGTGCAGTTTTCACACATCATGTGCAGTGCTTTCTGATCAGGCTCATTGTAACTAGAAAAAGATCAGTAGCTGATGAAATATTCAGTGATTCACATTTTCAATCATTTCATGTAGTTCAGTTGCAATAGAGGATGATTTTTGATTTTGTTCTTTGACTCTGTTGGAGATAATGAACAATCCATTAGTAAAAACGCCCCTACTGCACATGACAAAGGTGTGATAATTGTAACATGTAAACCCAAGTTGAACATCCAGCTTATTTATTAAATATACACATGCAGTAATACTTTTAGCAAAATGTATATTTAAAATAAATAAAAGACTACAGTGACTTAATTTCAGACACCTACTTCTGTGGTGAAACCAATAAAAATAACAGCCATCATACAGATTTATGTAAACACTTAAATATATATACATTCATCTCAGTATTAACATTTCTTTACTGATTCCTTTTTAAAGATAATCTAGTGTCAGTAAAATGCATCGTAAGTTGTCTCAATATAATTAATGTTTTCTTTAACTCAATACATTTTCAACTTTTAAAGCAAATTAAATAAGCATATTAAATTAAATGATACATCCTGACTTATACACAAATATTATGACTCAAGGTACAAGGGGAAATTGGGTTTTCTTGTTTTTTTATTTACACTGGTGCTTAACAGTTTGTGAACCTTTTCAAAATTTCTATAATGTGCATAAATCTTACCTAAAAATTCAACAGATTGTCATACAAGTCCTAAAATTATAAAGAGAACCAAACAAATGAGACAAATGTTACACTCTGGCATTTATTTATTGAGTATTTATTAAAATAACATGTCTGTGAGTGGCAAAAGTATGTGAACCTTTGCAGTCATTATCTGGCATGACCCCCTTGTGTTTCAATAACTGCAACTTAATGTTTTTTGTAATTATTGATTAGTCTTGCACGGCAACTTGGAAGAATTTTAGCCCAATCCTCCATAAAGAACAGCTAAACTCTGCTATGTTGGTGGGTTCCTCTGTTATGTTGGTTCTACAGAATTTCTATTTGATTAAGGTCAGGACTTTGACTTGGCCATTCTTCTTCTTTCTGCCTCTTCCTTTTAGCAGTGGTTGCCACCTCACTCTGTCCTGACCAACTACCTGCATGTCTACATTGACCACATCTATATACCTCTGCTTTGGTCTTCCTCTTTGCCTTCTACCTGGCAGCTCCATTTCTAACATCCTCCTATGTCCCTCTTGGGCATGTCCCTCTGATGTTCTCATTCCTATTCCTGTCTATACTGGTAACTCCTAATAAGAACCTCAACATCTTAAGTTCTGCCACCTCTCTTCATCTCTTAGTCAGTGCCACTGTCTCCAAACCATACAACAAGGCAGGTCTCACTACTCTGTTATAAACATTTCCTTTCATTTTTTGCTGCAACCCTTTTGTCACACATCACTCCTGACACTTTTCTCTATCCACTCCATCCTGCCTGTACTTCTTTACTTTTTCACACATCTGCTTGGACAGCTGATTCTAAGTATCTGAATTCCTGCACCTTTGTAACCACTTCTCCCTGTATCCTGAATGTTCTACCTGCCTTCCTCTCATTCACACACAGTTAAAAGTTGACTTTCATTCCCTTCCTTTCCAGAGCATACCTCCACCTCTCCAAGTTCTCTTTTAGCTGTTCCCTGCCCTCACTACAGATAACGATGTCATCTGCAAACATCATAGTCCACGGTGATTCCTGTCTGACCATCTGTTAGTCTGTCCATAACCAGAGCAAACAAAAAGGGGGTCAGAGCCAATCATTAATGCTACAGCACATCTCACTACTGTCATGCAATTCTCAAAGATGTCCTGCACCAATCTAACGTACATTTCAGCCACTCCGGAATTCCTCATACACCACCACAGTTCCTCCCTCGCACCTTATCATAAGCTTTCTCTAAATCTACAAAGACACAGTGTAGCTCTTTCTAACCTTCTTTGTACTTCTCCATCAGCATTCTCAAAGCAAAAATTGCATTTGTGGTGCCCTTACTTGGCATGAAACCATACTGCTGCTCACAAACAAACAGTCACTGATTGTCTAAGCCTAGCTTCAGCAACTCTCTCCCTAATATTCACTGTGTGACACATTAACTTTATGTCCCTGTAATTGCTACAACTCTGCACATCACGCTTGTTCTTATAAATTGGTACAGGTACACTTTCCCTCCATTCCTTAGGCATCAATTCCCTCTCAAAAATCTTATTAAATAATCTCTCATCTCTCCTATACATTTCCATACCTCTACCGGTATGTCATCATGTCCGCTTACTAACTACCAGAGTCATACTGCAAACCGCCATCCGTTATCTAGCTACACTATCCCCTGCCACTACAGTCTCCAAACTGTTTCAAGTGACCTTGTCTACACAGGATATAGTCTACCTGCGTGCTCCTGCCTCCACTCTTGTAGGTCATCCGGTGCTCTTCCTTCTTTTGGAAATATGTGTTTACCACAGCCATTTTATCCTCTTTGCAAAATCCACCACCATTTGTCCTAAATCCAAACCTTAACACCAAACTTGCCCATAACATCCTCATCTCTTTTGTTTTTTTAACCAACATGCCCATTAAAATCTGCACCAATTACCACTCTCTTCTCCCTGGGAATGCTCTCTACTAATCATGTAGCTCCCTCCAGAATCTTTCTTTCTCCTCTAACTTTACCGGATTGGGACCGGTACTAGAAATACAGTGGCTTGTGCTCTCTAATGGCTAGCACTGCTCGACTGGTCCACCGTCTGTTAGGGGACAGAGTTGGCGGGTTCATCTGGCCTTCGACCACTTGTGGATTAAGCAGAAGAAAATAAATGAATGAATAACTGAATGAATCATTGAGGCTGCGTGTCATTTAGAAAAAATGGGTCTGTAGGTGCCAATCTGCCCATTGTTATACCACCTTTATAAATGTTACTTAGTTGTGTTGGAGTATTCAAATCATTAAATAATTAGAAGTTGTGTACTATGTTTAGTACTGAAGAAACTTTTACATTATTTTCCTTATGTGTGGAAAATGTGTGGCATATTTCATGCAGATATACTTTAGTTTCCTATCTGTGTGTGCTTACCCTGTAGTGAATACTATAGGGTTTGGCATTTATATGGATACATACCAAGATACACACACACACACACACATACATACAGATATATAACCAGGGGCTAGTTGCCTTCAGTTGTATCATGACTTGCCAGGACCAGGAATAAAACGAGGGAATCACTAGGCCGTGGTTCCTTGAACTATGACTGCCCCGAACCTCCGTATTATCTTGGAGAAAGTTAGATAAATTAACTAGGCACTGTATTTTTGTTTCATCAGTTTCACAAAGGAATTCGACATGGTTCAGCATAGACAACGGTGCATAAACATGCTTGAGATGGATTTCCCCACAGACCTGGTCCAAGTGCTCAGAAATCTCTACAGATGTTCAATTCGCAACAGTCAGGACAGCCAATTATACATCAGCATGGTTCACTGTTATTTGTTTTAACATGCAATTAAACATGTGTAAATATTATTATAATATATAACAGAGTTTGTATTTATATTGACATAAGTACATACATTAATGACTCATTTGTTTTAACGGAATGCTCTAACGGAGCCTTAGTGCGCGTTATGTGAGAATATTTCCTGGATGCCCTTTGAATTTATTTTTCCAAACGCATTTGATTGAACCTCGTCGCATTCCGTAGACGAGAACGCGTAGATGTGCGGAAATAGTCGTCTGTTTTTCCGTACATTTCCGATATTTAAAAAAAATCTGCAGTTTGTTGTTTATTTTCTAAATGAATACCGTGAGCTCGGTAATCGAGTAGTTTGAGTAAAGTGTGCATTATTGATGTGTGCTAATGCTAAGGCTGTAGTTTGACAACCTGACTTTTAATTAGCGATGTTGAAACGCACACTTAATACAATTGGAATGATATTTATTCTCGGTTTACTGTTGGGGGACTTTGTGTGGGGATGGTTCCACAACAACAACATTATTCAACACATACCTATAGAAAATAAACGAGTCGGTAAGGACACATCGGATACTGAGGATCAAAGCTGTTTTTGTCACGTGAGTACACGTTAAATATCGGAATGCAAAATACAGTTTTAATTATTTTTAATAATTATTTGGTGTATTAATAATATTTAAATATTTAGCTGCAGCGCATCTTTCAGGTATCTTCAATTTCTTTTCGTCCTTCGCGTGTGACGTCATCTGCGGGTAAACCTAGTCTTTAACTTCCTGTTTTTCACAAAGCAAAATTTTCGTTGTCATTTGACTTTCAGTGAATAATGATGATGATAATAATATAATAATGTTAATAATAATAATAAAACAATAATTATAATAATATAATGGTACTAATAATAAGCATAATGATGATAAAATTATGCTAATAATGATAATAATAATATTATTATTATTATTAATATTGCGATACTATAATAATGATAATAATATAATATAATATAATAATATACGTTAAAATAATAATAATATACATATAATAGCAGTACCAGAAATAACAGATTCTTATGTTTGTTATTAATTGATTGTAAACAAGAAATAACATATTTATTATGGTAAATAACACAATGCAGGGCATATGCTGAATATTGACATATAATGTGCATGCTTGGTGAATTGGAGACACTATGATGCTATGATGAAGATTGCGTCAGGAAGGGCATCCGGCGTAAAACATATTGACAATGTGAGTGACACGCTGTGGCGAACCCTGGTGGCAGGGAAAACCAGAAAGACCAATAATTCAAAGTAAATCTGTGTCCTTTAAAGTAACTGTCCATATTTACATATCCATTTTAAAGAAAACTAGTCAGTGCTTGGTTATGTAAGCGCACGAGCAAACGAATGTCACCTTGAGCTACTATTTATTGGACACCATACATTTACACCTTTTCTAATAGTTTTAGGAGTGTTTGTTAATAAAAGCATACACTTAAATGCATATGATAATGATATTTGAATCATTATTGTATTATAAATTAAATAATCTACACTCACCGGCCACTTTACGCCTTGCCTTTCTGCATTGATTGGTTGTAACGAGTATTTGAATAACTGTTGCTTTTCTATCATCTTGAACCAGTCTGCCAATTCTCCTCATCCACACAACTGCCGCTCACTGTATATTTTGTCTTCTTATGACCATTCTCTGTAAACACTATTGATGGTTGTGTGTGAAAATCCCAGTAGATCAACAGATTCTGAAATATTCACACCAGCACCGTCTGGTACCAACAACCCTGCCATGTTCAAAGTCTCTTAAATCACCTTCATTAAGGCAGTTCTGATGGCGAAAGCGGGTCCAACATTTTACCAGCAAGATGCAGCTAATAAAATGACCGGTATATATATTAATATATATTTTTTCAGATTAGTACTATAGGGAATCCAGACAAAACACTGACTGACAATATTAAGCTCTACACATTAAGTGGTCTGTCTTGGCGCACGTGGACTTTCTCCCCGCGCGCACTGGAACATGGGATTTCCCCTAACGCACGCACACGGCCACCTCATTTTGCTTACGTGAAAAACTGCGGCTCGGGGCCATGAGTGACGTCGGCGTTGTTTGTAGGCGGGGCTTTTTTTTTTTTTTAAAGCGGTCGCTTTAGGACGCGATGTCAATGCGCGAGGGTGACAGGTGTTAACTTCACCGTCATCGGAGGAAGTTTCATTAAAATAATAAATAAATAAACGGAATGGCGGAGTCGAGGGGCATTTTATGGATTTTTCTTGCTGTCAGTCTGTTTGGACCTTTGAGGTTATGCCAGATGACGCACAATGTAAGAACATCAATCTGCGCTTGCTTCATCTATTATTATTATTATTATTATTATTATTATTATTATTATTATTATTATTATTATTATTATTGAGTATATTATTTAGTATTTATAGAATACATGTGTGTGAATGAGAGTGGACAGGTAAAACAGTCAGGCTACAGGGAGTAGTGGTCACAAAGTTGCAGGAGTTCAGATACTTGTGATTAACTGTACAAGGAAATGGGAAGTTTAGAAAAGAGTTGAAGAAGAAAATATACGCAGGATGGAGTGGATGGAGAAAAGTGTCAGTTGTGATGTGTGACAAAAGCGTCTCAGCAAAAGTGAAAGGAAATTAGAATAGTGAGACCAGCCTTGTTGTATGGTTTGGAGACAGTGGCACTGACAAAGCTACAGGAGCTGGAGGTGGCAGATCTTAAGATGTTGAGGTTATTTTTGGGAGTGACCAGGATGGGTAAGGTTAGGAATCAGAACATTATAAATACAGCACACATTGGAAAATTGGGAGACCAGTTTCCAGACTGAGATTTTTTGGATATGTGCAGAGGAGGGACAGTGGCTATATTGGTAGTAGGATGTTAGAGATGGAGATGCCAGGCAGGAGGCAGAGAGGGAGTCCAAAGAAAAGATACAGGTTCTGGCCAAAAAAGTTGAATATCATGAAAGAGTTTTATTTCCATAATTCCATTTAGAAAGTGAAACTTGTATATTATACACATGAATTACACACAGACTGATATATTTTAAGTGTTTATTTCTATTAATTTGATTATTTATAACTGACAACTAATAAACAACTCATATTCACTATCTCAGAAAAATTAGAATATTACTTTAGACCAATACAAAAAAATATTTTTAGAAATGCTGGCCAACTGAAAAGTATGAACATGAAATATATCAGCATGTACAGCACTCAATACTTAGATGGGGCTCTTTTTGCCCTAATTACTGCAGCAATGCATTGTGGCATCTTCCTCTTCACAATAATTTTACAATGGACTTTCTATAGTGTTAAGGTCAGGTAAGTTTGCTGGTCAATTAAGAACAGGGATACCATGGTCCTTAAAGGTCCTAGCTAAAGTGAAAGTGATACATTTTGCCACTATGTTTTGCACACAGCGGAATTAGTACTCTACATTTAACCCATCTGAGCAGTGAAACACACAAATAACCACACACAGGTGAAGTGAGCACACATTCCCGGAGCAGTGAGCAGCCAGCACAGCGCCCGGGGAGCAAGTGGGGGTTAGATGCCTTAGGTGACTTGTCGGTACTTGGAATCGGACCTGGGACCTTCCGTTCACAAGGCCGGTTCCTTAACCACAAGCCTACGACTGCCCCAGTACTTGTAGCTGACTAGAAAAATAGACTTATTTTTCCTGTTTTCGCAAGAAACGAGTTTAGTTTTTTCAGAACTTTGTGTGTGATGGATATATTATTATTATTATTATTATTATTATTATTATAGAGGACAGCTACACCCCCACCTCTACCAGTTAAACGAGGCTGGGATATGTAATTATATCCAGGAGGGCTAGCTTTATTTAATACTATATACTCATCTGGTTTGATCCATGTTTCAGTTAAACAAAGAACATTTAATCCCTGATCAGTAATAAAATGCTTTAACTTGAGATGGTCTCAATGTTTTCTCTCTAGAATGCGTCTAAAAGACGCTGCTGGGCTTTATCTGAAAAGCGGCTCTTCTTTTGTTTAAGTCACAAGTCTGGTAGACTTTTATTTTCTTGCACCGCAGTCACAAATGAAATGATGTAACACGTTCAAATCTAATAGCAACAGTGAACTTTTACTCATAAAATATCAGTTTTTACATAGCTGGAGTGTGAATAATTTTTGACTTGAGATCATATTGGTAATCGCAAGTTCTTCATCCTTTCCTCTGAACGAACTCTTAAAGGTTTTAAGTTTAGGGATCCATAATTTCATCAATTCCGCATACATTTTGGTTTGTATTGTATTTTTTTGTTTAAAACTGTGTGGTCCTAACAGGAGTTACTATAGGATATACGAGGACTTTTTCGAGTAAATCTCCCTGTAGAGTTGATGTGTTTTCTAAAGTTCTTGATGTGCAGTTCTAACCCTATTTTGTAAAAATGTACAAATAATTTATTTTTGTCCTCTGAAGTTGACAGGTGTACTGGACGACTGCTTCTGCGACATCGAAAGCATCGATGCCTTCAACAATTTCAAGATCTTTCCTCTTATGCGCAAACTGATCGAAAGAGACTACTTTACATACTACAGGGTGCGTCTAGCCGCCTTAGCAAAGCACATCTTTCTAATTACATTATTATGGGTCATTAGTTAATGTGATGGAAGGATCAGAGTTTGCATACCCTCTGTCCTTCCTGAATTGGCTGAAAGGACACACTGAAATAGAGTAGTCTCATTATGATGTTCGACACCAAAATCTTGTGTTAATGCAGAGTCGAGTTCACACCTGCGGACTATTTTTTTTCCCCAGCACTAATAGGTCATGAAATGCTAAATAATTCAGTCATGGCACAGAGAAATAAATTCAACAGCTTGTTAAATGCATAGTCATGTGCGGAAAATAGGCAGAAAAAGCATCCTCTGTTCAGAGCCACTTTACTGGCTAGCAATAGATATCTGGCTAGATATCTGATTAGGTCCATTCCGTATCATGAGTCAAATTTCCTTTACAATATTTATCTTTATTAGATACACCTGTTCAATTGCTTGTTAACACAAAGATCTAATCCCAGCCAAACACATGGCCACAACGCAATGCATTCAGGCATGCAGAGGTGGTCAAGACAACTCACTGAAGTGCATCAGAATGGATCAGAAGTTGATTTGAACACGGCTGTTGGTGCCACACGGGCTAATCTTAGTATTGGGGCAGTCAGAGGCTTGTGGTTAAGGAACCAGCCTTGCGACTGAAAGGTCCCTAGTCTGATTCCAAATACCGACATGTTATGGCTGAAGTGCTCTCGGGCAAGGCACCTAACCTCAGTTGCTCCCTGGGCACTGTACGGGCTGCTCACTGCTCCGGGCACGTGTGCTCACTTCACCCATGTGTGTGTGTATATTTGTGTGTTTCACTGCACAGATGGGGTAAATGCAGAGGACCAGTTGCGCTGTGTGCAAACATAGTGGCAAAATGTATCACTGTTACTATCACTATTTCCAAAACTTCTGATCTACTGGGTTTTTCTCTGGGGCAGCAGTTTTGTGGACAAATGCCTTGTTGATGTCAGAGGTCCGAGGAGAATGGGCAGACTGGTTACCACTCGATACAACCAAGGAGCAGAGAATATAGAATTAAGACAGTTCTTAAGGCAAAAGGGGGGGTCCAACCTTTTACTAGCAAGGTGTATCTAATGAAGTTAGTGTATACAGTCTCAGGTTATCCCTATCCCACGGAGCACATCTGTGCTGCCAACCATTACCAAGCATGACATATAAATGCAGTATACGATAAAAACATTTTTGGATTAGAATAGAGTAGAATTTTATTGATCTCTTTAAAAGAGTTTCCTCAGGGAATTTTTGACGCTTGATCATTTTAATTAAGCCTTGACTTTTTATTAAATTCAACTGATGAAACTTGAGATTATTGGATGGCCACATGGCAACTCCGGCCACAGGTGCAGGAACAGCCCTAGACAGGGTGTCCCTCCATTGTAGGGCACACACACATTCACACAATAAGCGCCTCTTTAGAGACAGCAGTTAACCAATTAACACACTTGTCTTCGGTAGGAAATGGGAGCATCCAAAGAAAACTCGCACAAACACGCTGGGAGAACATGCAAACTCCGCATAAGAATTTCTGGTCCTACTTGCTGTGAGACGACAGCACTACTGCTAATCTTTAATAAAAAATCTTTAAATAAAGTAGCAGTTAGTTATTTGATGCACATTGCCAGATCTGCTTATAAAAATAAAGCAATAGCAGAACAAGCATTAATCCCACGGGCTCACACACGCCCCCTTAGTGAGGCTGATGTACTGGCTGACTCATTGTACATTTCTAATGCAGTTTTATGTTGACAGGTAAACCTGAATCGTCCCTGTCCATTCTGGCCTGACGACAGCCACTGCGCTATAAAGGACTGCCATGTGGAGCCCTGCCCAGAGGTCAGAGTTGAACAGTGTTTCTGTGTTATTTTGTCTGTTAATGTCATTACCTGAGATATGTTATTGAGTTTTGATTTTTAGAATGTATTCACCTTGGTTATTTTTTAGATACTCATCATCACACTCATAATTTTTTTTTGTACAGAGCAAGATACCTGTGGGAATTAAATCAGGCAACTATAATAAGGTGAGAGGATCTCTGGAATTAATATGATATTTTTTACTAAACAAGGTATAACAGAGGTATATCTCTACAGTGTCCCCTCACTTATCGCAGGTGTTAGGTTCCAGGACCCTCCGTGATAGGTAAAAATCCATGAAGTAGAGGCACCATATGTATTTGAATATTTCTACATAATTGAAAATTTTTTTAAATCCTTCCTGTGCACACGTGACAACCGGATGCCGATGTGTAGTGAAAGGGAAGAGACGGGAAGAAAAACAACCTGCGACGGTTACTGAGCCAATCAGCAACAGTGATACAGAGGCATGCTTTGGTTGTAAATATTATATAAATTTTTATACATTTTGTGATTTTTTTTTTTACACAAAATTCATTAATCTACAATGCAAATTTCCTGCGAAACAGTGAAAATTCCACGATTTTAAATTTATTTATTTTTAAAAACCCGTGCAAGAGGGAGTCCTTAATAATCGAAACGCAAAGGAGCGAGGGAACACTCTATGTACAGTATATAGTTTATATTTATTTATTTATTTATTCATTCATTGTTATTTAATGTCATCTTCAGCACCAGTGGTCACTCTCATGCACAAGTTTTGTCTTTTACACAAAGCCACATATCTAAACACAAGTCATTGACAATTTAGCATTTCCAGTTTACCTAGCGTGCATATTTTTGGACTGTGGGACGAAACCGGAGCACCTGAATTAACCCACGCGAACACGGGGAGAGCAAATCCAGGTTCTTCTTGCTGTGAGGCCACAAAAGAATCCGCTGTGCCACTTTGCCGCCTGTATAGTTTATATAAACTAAACAGCGACTTCATTGTGTACACCTTGCAAAAAAATATTTGTACTCACTTTTGCCTTCTGAACTGCCTTATTTCTTTGTGGCATACTTTCAACAGATTATTTGAGTTTAACTGGTTATTTGAGTTACTGTTGCCTTTCTATCATCTCCAACCAGTCTTCCGCATTGTCCTCTGATCTTTTTACATAAACAAGGAATTTTCATCCACATAACTGCCCCTCACTGGATATTTTCACTTTTATGGACCATTCTCTGTAAACCCTAGAAATAGTTGTGTGTGAAAATCCCAGTAGATTTTCCAGGAGTTTCTGAAATACTCTGCACCGTCTGGTACAAACAACTATGCCACTTGCCTTTCTTCCCCATTGTGATGCTCAGTTTGTACTTCAGCAAGTTTGTCTTGATAGCTTGAGTTGCAACTATGTGATTGGCTGATTTGACGTTTGTGTTAACAAGTACCTAATAAAGTGGCCAGTGTATTTATTCAAAACTATTTCAAACTGCCAAAACAACTTAACAGAGAAATAGATGTTCAAGCTAAACCATAATGAACGTTGTGGTAAAAAAAAAGAAGCAAGTGTGACAGTCAAGTTTTCCAGAAGAACTATGGCAAATTCTTCAAGATGCCAATTACTGTACAGTACTCTAAACAATTCCTAGGGGCATGTAAATATATTCTGTAAAGCAAAAAAGCATATTAAAATAATAAATATTTTAATAATTATTAATCAATTTACAGTGGTTAGACAATAAAACTGAAACACCTGTCATTTTAGTGTGGGAGGTTTTATGGCTAAATTGGACAAGCCTGGTGGCCAGTCTTCATTAATTGCACATTGCACCAGT